>BMAO01027711.1:0-30190 GCA_019973975.1 Trichonephila clavata | reverse complement strand
ATTGTTGAAGTATCAATTTTTTTTCATTTGTTAATTCTCTTTTAACAAAATTTATACATTTCTGCATACACATTTGCTATTGTACAAACTTTGCACATACGTCGAAGGCTCAGAAATTTATTTTTAATAGGAAATAACGATTCAACGAATTTTTACCAATGCATTGCGACACCTTTATTCAATCTCGAATGAACAATACTACACAGAGAGAAGAAACAAAAAACAAAGTACACAAAAAGGGGATTGTTCCATTTCTCCGTACAAGAGGGGTGGGGTGAGAAGGGATGACGCAATGGTCCATAACATCCCGCCCCACGTTGAAATAACAAATTTCAAACATACATCAATATAGAAGTGGACTGTTACAAATTATCAATAAACACAATTTTTTACAATATACAAAGCTAAATAATTCAAAATATTTACAAATATCAAAATAACAAATACAAATACAACAAATATCAAAAATAATAAGCAAGAAAAATATACAATTATAAAGAGGGTATTAAATTTGCTACAGGCAGAATTGCGATGCTATTGATAGACCTTTTCAAAATTTTATCTTTTATTTTTACTTTCACTACACGTATCAGGCATCTGAAACCAGGTATGACTTCCGTGATTCTGCCTAAGCACCATTTGCACACACGTAGATATATTATCTTCTTTTAATAACACTAGTGTTCCTACATTAACATTGTTTTGTTTAACTAACCATTTTGTTCTTTGCTGTAGGTTAGAAAGATAATCTCGATGCCATTTGACCCAAATAATTTGTACCATTTTTGACAACCTTTGCCACTTATCCAATCTATTTATATCTAAATCAATCAAACTAGGCTCAGGAATAGCATTTAAAGGTCTTCCAATTAAGAAATGACCAGGTGTGAGGACTTCACAGTCATCCGGGTCATTAGACAATGGACAGATAGGGCGCGAGTTTAAAATTGCCTCTACTTGATTCATGACAGTACTAAATTCCTCAAATGTTAGCTTGGCATCTCCAACAACTCTTTTAAAATGATATTTAAAGGATTTGACTCCCGCCTCCCAGAGCCCTCCAAAGTTAGGTGCTCTGGGAGGAGAAAAGTTCCAATTAATATTCTCTGATGCATAATATGTTGCCAACTCTTTATTTGGGTTACACACCATCTGGTACAAGCTTTTTAGCTCTCGTTGAGCCCCAACAAACGTTTTAGCATTGTCTGTGAAAAGTGTTTTGCTAATTCCACGTCGAGCAAAGAACCTTTTTAACGTGGCTATAAAGGCGCCAGTCGTTAAATCCGTAATAATTTCAAAATGAGTGGCTCGGGTAACAAAACAAACAAAAATGGTTACATATATTTTATGATAAACACCCTTTCGTTGCCCCTTATATTTAATACAGAAGGGCCCTAGAAAGTCGATCCCACAGCAATTAAAGACAAAACCCTGGTTTACACGTTCACTTGGAAGTGAACCCATCAATTGCTCGCAAAGTTTAGGTTTAATTTTGAAGCAAGTAACACACTCGTGAGTAATTTTACGAGCTAGAGATCTCCCATTTAGAATCCAGAATTTCTGCCGAACAAAGGATCAAAGTGCCTGAAGGCCAACATGCAAGTTTTTTATGTGATAGTACAACATAATTAATTTGGAAAATTTATGAGCATGAGGAAGAACAATTGGAAATTTACAGCTAAATGACATATTGGAATTTACCAATCTTCCCCCAACTCTGAGAAGACCTTTTCCATCCAAGAAAACATTTAAAAATTTTAACTTGCTTGTCGTAGGAATTTCCTTACCTGCAGCCAAATATTTAATTTCTTCAAAAAAACTCTCCTTTTGTACTGGTTTAATTAAAGCAGCTGTAGCTCTTTCCAGTTCTTGATTTGTGAAAACACCAGACTGTTTAGAAGCAGGATACTTACAATTGAAATAGAACCTGAAAATATAACTCACAATCCGAACAAGTTTTGTAAAACTATTTGTAATATTTAAACAATTATCAAGGAATACAGATGGACCTGCATGAGTGATGAATGAGTATACAATATTAGGGTTTTTAAGTTCTTCGAAAAAGTTGTCGTCTTTCTGCGAAACGACAGAGTCTGAGTTCAAAGATTTGTCCTTCAAAAAGGAAAGACCTGTCCACCAAAGTTCGTCTTGAAGCTGCAACTTAGTTGCACCTCTTCAAATCAAATCAGCTGGGTTCTCCTTGGTTTTTACATGGTGCCAGGAAAAGGTTTCAGTCAATTCTTGAATTAAAGAAACTCGGTTTGCCACAAAGACTTTTAGAAGGTGTGGTTGCATTTGGATCCAGTCCAAAACAACTTTCGAGTCCGAAAAAAGATGAACTTCATCAAATTCTAAATCAATAATTTTAATAATCTTTGAGGTCAATTTCGACAACAGTGTCGCAGCAAGCAGTTCGAGCCTAGGTATTGACAAAGTCTTGAGTGGGGCGACGCGAGTTTTGCTGCAGAGTAATCTTATCTGAGTTTCATTGGCATTCTCAGATTTTACGTATAGGCATGCACCATAAGCTTGGGCTGATGCATCTGCAAATCCAATAAGGTGAACTGCAACAGAATCTTTCAGTAAAATGCACCGAGGTATTTTCAAATCCTTCAATTGATGCAGCTCGGCCACGTATCTCTGGAAGTTTTCAATTTCTTGACGAGGCAAGTTTTGATCCCAGTCAATTTTTAATAGCCAAATTTTTTGAATCATCATTTTGGCCTTTATGATTATCGGTTGAAGCAGTCCTAGGGGATCGTACAATTTGGAGATAAATGACAAGACGGTTCTTTTAGTAATAGTCACTGGAACCTCTTGCAAATTCATCTGATACATAAATGTGTCCTCTCTAGGTCTCCACGACAATCCCAAGGTCTTTACTAACTCATCATTTTCATTGAAGAGGAACTCCTTGTTTTCCGTGGGCACGTCTTTCAACAATTCCTCACTGTTGGCGCTCCACTTGTAAAGATGAAAACAGCCCTCTTTCATCAAGCCAATTAGTTTTCGCTGCATCTCTTTAGCAGTAGTGATGTCGTCTGCTCCTGACAAAATGTCATCCATGTAGGTGCTATTTTCGATAACTGGAGTGGCAAGTGGGTACTTGTTCTTCCCTTTATGGGCTAGTTGTAGAAGACATCTGGTAGCTAAATATGGAGCTGGTTTGGTCCCATACGTAACCGTTTTCAAGCGATAAGACACGATATCTTCTTCAGGCGATGGTCTCCATAAAATTCTGAGAAAATCTTGTTGATGCTCCTGCACCTTTATTTGACGAAACATCTTCTTTATATCACTCGAAAAAGCCACAACATATTTTCTAAATCTTAAAAGAATATCAAATAAATCAGGTTGAATAGTACCTCCTTTTAGCAAGATGTCATTCAATGAGTTTCCGTTGCTACTTTTACATGAAGCATCAAACACGACTCTCAGCTTAGTCGATTTACTCTCAGGGCGAATCACAGCATGGTGAGGAATGTAATAATGTAATCCTGGCTTCTCCTCTTTAACTCGCTGCATGTGATCAAGATCCTCATATTCTTGTAGAAATTCGACATATTTATCTTTTATATGAGGTTCTCTAACAAATCGCCTTTCCAACAATTTTAATCTGCGAATAGCAGTAGACTTTGACTGCCCCAGTTCAACGTCATTGTCTTTCATGGGCATCTCGACGCAAAAACGTCCGTTAGTGTCCCTCGCCATAGTTTTCAAAAAATGTTCATCGCATTTCTTAAGTTCATCACTAACAAATTTGGTGGGTACAACTTCTTCTATTTCCCAGAATGATTTTAAAGTATCATTTAAAGTTTCAAAGTCTTTTGTGATTAAACCACAATGCAATGAGCCACTTCAGAACCTCGAGGTGTTACCACTAATTATATAGCCAAATTCAGTATTTTGTAAGATCAAATTACCATTATCTAATTTGTATTTACCATCTTTCAAAATATCAAAGAAAATATCTGCTGATAATAAGGCATCGGTAGAATTACTAATATTAAAAGTGGGGTCTGCTAGATGTACATTGCTTGGAAATACAATATGTGAAATATCAAAGGAATTAACAGGTATCATATTAGTAATTTTGGGTACAACATGAAAATCCACAACACGTTTATATGATCCAGAACCATTTGAAATTACTCCTTTGATTTTTGATTTTATATTAACATTCGAACCACCCAAACCAGAGACCGACATATCAGTTTTTAATTTACGCAAATTCAAGAAATCTGCCGTGCTCGACCTCAATAGAGAAACTTGCGACCCGCTGTCTGCGAGGACGCGTAAAGGAACTTTTTCCCCAACAGAATTTTCAACATAAATTATACAAGTCGATAAAATAATATCATTTTTATGTTTCTGGGAAGCGGAAATACTCATGTTCACTCCCGAAACCTGACCTTGAACAATGTTGTTTTGAGCACTCGGAAAATCAAAAGAATTCCTATCAGTTTTATTTTGATTATTTTTTATACTAGAATTTTGAAAACAAATTGGTTCGATGACGTCATCTTGGCGCCTGGTGTCTGGTTGGGATGACTCAAAGTTTTGCATCTCCTGATTTTTTACATTAACAAAATGTAACAACTGATTGTGGTTCTTTTTGCAAAAACAAATATGCTTAGATCTACATTGTGATACCTTATGGTTTGGTTTCAAGCATTTTAAACATAAATTCAAAGATTTAACAATATTATACCTCTCTCTAACAGGCATATTTTTAAATTTATCACAGTTATACAGGTCATGGTTCAAAGAACAAAGCTTACATTTTTTGTCAACATTTGCATCTGTATGCAATATGAAGCTTTTGTGACGTGGAGAGTCTTTAAAATTTTGTTTACCTTTTGTTCCTGCGGATGGCAGGTTTTCTAAAAATAAACAACGCTTATTCAAAAAAGCCAAAAAATCATCCCACTTAGGAATGTCTGTACTCTCCAAGGTCATTTCGAAAAGACGCTTTGTCTCAGTATCCAAAACCTGCATAACTAATTGTATCAACAACAATTCTGAAAATGTATTATGCTCAATATTTAGCAATTTTAATGCTCTCAAATGTTTAGTACAAGTATCAACCAAATTTCTTAACTCAACATTTGAATCATCTCTAAATTTTTCATATTTCAACATCAACAAAGCATTTATATGTTTGTTTATTATTAGTCTTTTGTTTTCAAACCTCTGCTCTAGAGCCAGAAACAACGAATCATATGTGTCATCCACAGTTTGGACATGTTTTGCAATTCCTATTAAACACGATTGTAAATATTGCAATTTTTGTTTATCATTTAAACCACAATTTTCAATTATTTCTTTGAATTGCTCTTTAAAAATAAACCATGTTTCTATGTCCCCATTAAACTGTGGAAGCGATAATTCTGGTAATCTAAAGCACGGTTTGATAACATTAGACACAGCATTTGAACCAGTTTCATTATTATTTTTACTATACTTTAAATTCAAAGATTTAAGTCTTACCTCGAGTTTCTCAATGTGTTCATTGCAAGTGGTAATTTTTCCATCGAAATTTTGAAATTCTCCGTCTGATAAATAAATGAAAATTTCTTCTTTAACTGATTCATATTTTGCATTAAGTCTATCAAATTGACTTAATTTGAAAGATAACACTTCTTTGTCATCTTCAACGAAAGTGTCCACAAATGCGATAAATCCACTCAACTGTTTTTCGATGTCGGACAACTTCCTTTCGAGAATTTTAACGCCTTTCGCCATGACGCATTCAAAGTAGTGAAACCAACGAAAAGATTTCTTAAATATCTTCAAAATCTACAAATCCACAGGTTCTGGCGATTTAATAATACTCCGCAAGGCGAACCATTTTTTATGTACAAACTTTGCACATACGTCGAAGGCTCAGAAATTTATTTTTAATAGGAAATAACGATTCAACGAATTTTTACCAATGCATTGCGACACCTTTATTCAATCTCGAATGAACAACTACTACACAGAGAGAAGAAACAAAAAACAAAGTACACAAAAAGTCGTTCCATTTCTCCGTACAAGAGGGGTGGGGTGAGAAGGGATGACGCAATGGTCCGTAACAGCTATTTTGTATTGTCACTGCCAGATACAAAGCATATTTTAAAGACATCTGGTACCGGTGAATTAAAAAATTTGTTCTTATGTTAGTTTTAAGGAAATACGATGCAAGACATTAATGGCATATAACTAATCAGAAATATTTTAAGAGATGAAAAAAATATTTTTTTTCCCGATTATTTCCATTGAAAACTACCAGTTGAAGTTTCTCAATTTAGTTCTAAACTGACATAAAATAATAAAATTAATACAAGAAAACAAAAAAATCTCAGACTGGTTAAATTGTGTTTTGTATTGCTCTTTGGAAACATGTTTAACTTTCAATTAATTTTCTTCTGAATTTGAGCGCCATCTGTACACGTGGATCGTAACAATGCCAGTAACGAAGTATAACCATCGTTTATGCTTTTCTTATAAGTTCTCAGTTAACATGTGGAGTTTTAATGATCTATCTCTTAAGGTATCCCACTACCCTAAAATTTTGAATTTTGCCAAAAGTTGGCACATTTTTTTATGATTTTATTTTATAGATTTTATTAGCTTTATTAAAATACCAAGTTTATTATTTGCCCTTCACTAGAACAAAAACTACAAGTGTTTAAGTAAAAACAGATGTCACTACTTTAAGTAAGATATATATATATATGTCATACTTTAAAACGTGTTTTACTTGAAATGTGTTTTTATGAAAATGTTCAAACGGGGCCAGTGATTGCTCAAAAAGTTATCAAAATAATAAACTGAAATTTTTTGTGTATGTTTTGCATAATAGTAGAAATGTTTTAACTTTCAGATTTATCAATTATTGTTTTATTACAAAATTTACAGTAACTTTTGTTAATATAATCACTGTTTCTCTTAATTGATTTCATATAATAACTCAGATAAAGGACTCTAGTTTTCATAAAAGTTGAAAAAAATCTTTTCCTGAAAGTCATTTCAAAAGTGAATAACATAGCAACATATCAGAATTGAAAAGTTGAAAATTTATTCGTAAACTTTTGGTACAGAATGGGCCGCGTTTATGTTATTTTTTGTCAATTTTTACTCATTTTTTCCCATTTTAGTAATAATAATTTATTTTTCTATTCTTAATTTTAGCATAATTTTCTTAAAATGTGCTAAACAAATCTAAAAATAACAAAAAAAATTGTCGCAATCATTCTTAAATTTTTAAAGAAGATGAACTCAATAACTACATCTAATACATGTTTAATAGAAAGTTTCATTTTTCTAAATATTCGACTTATTTTCTCATTCAGGTACTAAGGTGCTGGCCATCCTGGCCATTGCTTGCTTGTCCTCGAAACCCAACCTAGTGACAGATGAGAAGATTTTAAATGCCATGCAACAAGAACTCAAAAGTCGACAACTCAAGAATGGTACGGTTGACAATTCGAGGACCACAGCACTCGTCCTGCAGGTGAGTTAGTCTGTGGAATGCATCAAACCTTGAAAATCTTCCATGCAACTCATTTGTGTTAATCGATTGTAGAGAAACGAAATTCCATGCTGAGGGGAAATACTGTTTTAAAAATATTAATTTTATGACCATTAGGATGTATGTATTTATTGTATATGTGTATGTTTTTGCAATCAGCAATAAAAAATTCTGCCATTATAAATATTTTCCTAAAAATATTATATGACCATTAGGATGTATGTGTTCATTGTATATGTGTACGTTTTTGCAATAAGCAATAAAAAATTCTGCCATTATAAATATTTTTCTAAAAATATTTATTAACCTTAGGGTGTCAGAGCACGTTCTGAGTAAATTTTGTTTAAAAAAATAGCATATTAAAATATTTTGAATATATTTTTAAGGATCAATACCTATAAATATTATTGCTTAGCCAACTAATATTTAAAATATATTAACTAATTTTACGAAAATCAAAATTTTAAGTGAAATTTTAACAACTTTTAAATTTTTTTAACTAGCTTTTAACTTTAATAAAAAAAAGTATTTAACTTATATTATTAAATGTATCACTAAAATGAATTACATACATCTTAGTAATATGGTAAAATTGTAATGTTTTATTGAAATATAAAAGTTTTAGAGTTGATCCAATAAATATGTTAAGAAATGTGACATATTTAATAAGCTATTATTGAAATAACTAGCCATAACTTAAAAAATATCCATCAAGTAAGGATTATTTTAGATCAGGCCCTAGAAAGTAATAAAAATATCAGGTTTTAATTAAATTTCTTAAAAAATTCATTTATAATACACATTCATGTCTAGAAGTCAAATCAAGGATATTGCCAGCTCAGGCAAATAAAGTTTCAGAAACGAAACAAACATAAAGCCCATTTATTAAACAAAATATAAAGAAAAAAATAAGGTGTATGTATGATACCATTCATACATGTCGTTAGCTTACGAAATAATTACTTTAAATGTAGATTAAAGTTCCATTTTCCCCAACTTAATATGACTTCTGTATTCATTTCAAACCAATCGGGCAAGTAAAACAACGCATATACAAAAGGTTATCAACGTGGTAGATAACGCCCCCTTGTGGGCGTTTGAAGCTTTCAGGGGGACGTTGAGATAGCACAGAGGGGCTTGGGCAGATTCACCAAAAAAGACTTTAAAAAAACACGATGATTATGTACTAACAAAATTAAACTTTAATACTGTTTACCTTATGTTGATTGTATGTATTTAAATCATTCCATATCACATGTACTAAAATTCACATATTTCGGTAGTTCGGGAAGTGAATGAAAAACTTACTTTATTACTTTACATTCCGACCTGCATTAAATTGAATGATATAGTGCATTTTAATTTCTGTAATGCATGTGTTGTCTATGTCTGTGAGCAGTAGGAAAAATTTTCGTCCATTGTATTTCATTAAGTATATTATCCAAGAAACATAATTAAATAGGTGTAAGTGTGATTCTTCAAGGGCTGAAACTGTCAATATATTTATATTTTTATTTTGAAAGGAATAGTTTATTATGAATTACTTCGTATCATCAAAACCCCTTACTGTCTTTATAACAGGTAATCTAAAAATCTTTTATTCCACTCTTTTAAATGAAGAAAGAAATTCAGTTGCGTTTCCATTCCATCAATATCCTACCTATGACTAAAATATATAACATTACACATTTAAATATATTTGCCACAATAGATATTTCAGATTCGCAAGTAAAAAAAGTAGGGCTTTAGAAAAAAAATGAAATTAAAAAAATATATATTCTTTTAGTAATAGGATATTTTTTTAAAACTTAACTCTTGTTTTTACCATGTACTATGTACACTCTTATTTCTCTAGAGTGGGAGTGGGTGGTATAAAAATATTCACTAAAACAGGGAGCGGTATAGATGTATTCACTAAAAAAGGGGGCGGTATAGAAATATTCACTAAAAGAGAGGGCGGTGTTGAAATATTCACTATAAAAGGGGGTGATATCGAAATATTTATTAGAAAAGGGGGCGCCAGTTCAAAAAAGGTTGGGAACCTATGACATACACACACAAAAAATAGTACAGGAAAAGGGTTGTGCCACTTCTCTTGTGCTGAGGGATGGAAGATGACAAGATGAATCCATAAGAATACGATTTTTTTACAATGGATATGATTATATAAAGAAATAATCCCTTTTCCAAAAACTTACTATTACATATTTGGTATGATGGTTAATACATTGTATGTCCCCCATGAGAAGAAACGTGATTCTTATATAACTCCTAGGCGTGGTGAATATCAAATTTTCAAATTGACCTTGGGGAATATTACTCCACTCAGCAATGCTCTTCGAAGTTCCCGTACACATGAAGGAGATGGATTACGGGTTGAAACTCGTCGATCAAGGTGAAATTGTTGTCTTTTTTATATGGGTGACATCCCCAAATTAAAGGCATTCCTTTACTACGTTTGTTTGTTGAGGACAGTTGTTGTCATCCAAAAACACTAATTCTGCTTTAATGGGAGTCCTAAGCAAATTTGTATGATGTTTCAAAATGATGTCTCAATAAATTTCTCTTGTCGTGGCTCTGATTGAACAAATAGATCTGTTCTGGATCCCAATATAACTCTTTTTTCTAAAACGAACAATCTTGCACAACCATAACGGTGCTATTTAATGTTTTCTTGATGGTAATGAGTTCCTGGCATTCTGTGTGATGTGAACAAGATTACAAGTTAAACCTTGACGCGTAGGAAAACATCATACATGTCCACTGTGGCTATGTCCACATTGCATGTTCTCTACTCACGGCTAATACTGGCTGCAGTGAGTTGCTATTAACGAACACATTTTACATCCCTGCGAGCACATAAACCAATATGTCCCAGGCGTCTGTACACAGTTTGCCTTGAAACTGGCATACCTAAGTCTACAGAAAGCTGACGAGACAGGTCGGATGCTATTCTTTGTTTACTTCTTTTGGCAGTTATTGTCGAATACCAATCTGCATTTGGCGTTGTCTCGGAGGTGACCTGTACTGTAACGTCTGCTGATATTTCCGTCACCTTGTGATTGTTGCCGAATCCCAGATATGAAACTTTACATAATTCCAAGTTCTTCGGATAATTGTACTATGCAAAAATCATCTACATGCGTCCTTTGTGTCATAATTGTTCTGTTATGGCACTGAGCGGCTTACAGAAAGCTTGTGAAGAATTTTACTTCTTTTCCATCTTCCTTATTTACTCTTCTCTTACACTCATCACCATTGTGACCTACTATCGGTGTTATCTGGTGGTTTCCTGTAATTTGCATATTTTTTGAGGATGTAAGTTTTACTCTGGAGTTCGATTTCCGCGTGATTCTGAATTATTCTTAATTTATGGACAAGAGTGTGTCGTAGTCTCCCACTACCCCTTTGCATATTATCTATGTTAGGATATGTAGTATTCATCATTAAAGACTACTCAAATAATAAATCACTTATTTATTATTTCTTTAAGACACAATTATACAATTAATAATCAACTTTAAGAACAATAAATTATCATGGAGTATTATCAGCATTCAATTATGGACGACGGAATACTAACTGATATCACGAGGGGAAATAACACGTACAATCAAACTACACATTTAAATTTAAGCCACAAAAGTTACAGACCTGAAATCTTCTTCAGTAGGAACCTGGAACAAGTAGAATTTATAAAGTGGCTGTAATCTAGGATATCTTCAATAACTTCTGATCCGCCTTAAATAATCTTCAAATTTCACTTTATTAAGCTAGACGGATAAAAACACCTTCTTGGACAACGACGTAATTTACTTTATAATCTCAAACACGGAGTTCTACTCTATCAAACCGCTTAGTCATCCTCTTCTTCATTTCATTTCTCCCTTTTATATCTCTTTCGAACTCGCTAAACACGAAACTATCTTATTTGCATAAGTCACACTTCCAGCTCTCAGTGGGGATTGGTCAAAATAAATACAATTTAAAAGTTTATGAGAGAAGGTTAGTGAAACGCGTAAGCACCCGTCACAACCCCCCTCCGAGAAAAAAAGCGTGACTTATTGACGGTCTAAACGACCTGCAAGAATTCGCTTAATTTACCTAACATCTGAAAAACACTGAACCTGCACAAATTTTAACTACTCTAGAATGCCTGAACTTGTAAAAAGTTAACTCACGAACTTTATAACGCCTGAAAATACTAAACTTGTAGAAAGTTTTAACTCACGAACTTTATAATGCCTGAAAACACTGAATTAGCAGAAAATTTTAACTCTAAGTTAGAAACTTTAATTAAACTAGCACACAGAAATGACTACTCAAAAGGGTACTCCACTCTAATTTATTTATCTTTCACAATATTAGGTTCCCTACAGTGCATCCCATTCGGGCGAAGATCAGGGGAAAACCTTTCAAGGAAAAAACCCTGATCATGCACTTTACTTAAGTGCTAATAAATACAAAAAAATTTTTATACAATATCTTCATACGACATCAAACTTTCATCACATCACTATGTTCAGGGACTGCTGCCCTGAAAGGAAACCTTGTCAATTTTTTCTAAAACATGACATTAAATGCACAGAACTTTTATACAACTTCCTTATTGACATAAAATATGGCATACATTATATTATATATATATAGTTTAGTAACAAAATAACCCTTATCTGGTTTCATTTTCAAAAATTCCCAATCAATCGCGCTGCGCTGTTAATGTTTTTTGTTAGTATTCCTAATTACGCCGCGCCCAGAAACCAGACATTACTTATACATCTTAATAATTACACACAAAATATATACATTTTACATAGAATATATTACAACAAACAATACAAGTAATCTCACATATAAAGCCACGTCTTTAATGTGTAGCAAAACAATTGCAATTCAACAAATGTTTTTCCACAATTTGGAAAAAAAATTAATACAAAAGTCTTTTCAACCGATATGAAAATGCACACAACTCAGTGACACTTTTGTACGTTAACTTTACAAAAAATTAGACTAGCCCACATGGAAAATACTCCGAACTGTCTGTCAGAGGAAAAATAAACAAATTAGAATTATACAACCTGACTAGTCTTTAGATCCAATCTGCATAGGCTTTGTCTCCTACCATGGCTTCTGTGCTGGATGACCTTGTCCTAGGGTTGTCCACTCTGCGCTCCAACTTTCTGGGTCCCTTCTTCCATCGAGTCCGTTGAAGTTGATATGCTCCTGCTGAGGCGTTGTTTCCTTCTGTGAGAACTGGAACTTGGCTGTTGTCCACTCGACGTCGGCTCCGAAGATTGTATGGACAGCTCCTTTCCTGATGAGGTCTGTTATACTTGAATCTGTGGGATGGTCCTGGAACTGCTCTTTCAGAACTATTTTCTTCCACCTTTCTATAACGCTTCCTGGAGGGACGAGAGGACATTGACGAGGAAATCTTTCTTTTCTCACGATCTGCTTGGGCCTCTGGTCTCTTCTTCCGTACATTGTCCATCCATGAGTCAGGCCTTCCTCTTTTCTCTCTCTCAGCACATACAGGTCTTTTTTTCCTGAAATTATACGCGTTATCCCCCGAAGAAACAGTAGATTCCGTCCGTCCACGTTTTTTTCTCACCTCTACTCCATCGCGTCTATTCGCAACTATATCTCTGCTACCATTTACATTTCCTGATTTCGATCCTTTACGACCACCCCTATCATTCTCCGATTGCACCAATGACGACTGCGCATCATCTGACCTGATTGATGTCACTGCACCATGATTACTACTAGTGTTACTTTCCGACTCGGCAACACTGTCTTCTCTTTGATAGTAAATTCTCACCTGATCCACATTAACCGTTATTCTTTTACCCAATTTTAATATTACTAAATTATTATTATTTTTTACACTCAGAACTTTATATGGGCCTTCAAACTTTGGCATAAATTTACCTACTATTTTTTTACATTTTGAACTTAACGGGTGAGTTTGAACTAATACTAGATCACCAACTTTCACATTATTTTCACGCCTCTTTTTATTATAATATTTCGCCCACTTCTCTTGCTGGCGCTTTGTATGAACTCTAGCTTCCTCAAACAACCTTTCTATGTTCCCACAAACTAAATCTGATCCATCAGTTACCATAACTAATTTCTGAAAAGGAGTGATTAAATTTCGACCTAAAAATAATTCCGCCGGTGTTTTACCCGTTGTCTCATGTACTGCTGTCCTAATTGCATAACCGAACTCTTGCAGAAATTGATCCCAGTTAGTGTGATTATCCGCGACAAAACTCGAAATCATTTTTAAAAGAGTGCGATTGACTCGTTCTGTTTGATTAGCTTGTGGACGATATACCACAGTTTTAACGTGTTTTATGTGCAATCTGCGACACACTTGCTCGAAAACTTCGGATATCATTTGGGGACCATTGTCGGTGACTAACTTTACAGGAGCTCCATAACGCGCAATATAATTCTCAAAAAATGCATTGGCAATTGCTTTAGCCGAAGCTTTCCTTAAGGGAACTATTTCAACCCATTTAGAAAAATTATCGGTAATTACTAAAATAAATCTATAGCGTTCTGGACTAGTTGCAGGGTATGGGCCTAACAAATCTAAAGACACGATTTCATTCGGAAAATTCGTTATTATGGGAATTAATTGACCAGCTGGTAATCCGTTTTTATAATTGACTTTTTGGCATTGGTCGCAGGTTGCTACATATTTATAAATGTATTTCCTCATGTACGGAAAATAACACGCGTCCTTTAATTTTAAGTAGGTTTTCTTTTTGCCTAGATGACCTGCCATAGGCGAGTCATGAAATTCTCGCATAACATCTTTACGTAAAGTTTTAGGTATAAATACCCTTAACTCACCTAGTGTGGTTGTATACTTTGCATAATATAGCAAACCGTCAACGATTTTAAAGTCATTGGACCAATTTCTGCAGATCGATTCATTAACAGAACTATCGTCCGGATTTTCCAAAAACTTCATAATGTGACCTAGCTCCGGGTCATTTCTCTGTTCCTCTCTTAACTGTTCTCTAGAAGATAATACTAACGATCTAATCACCGCACAAGACACTTTTGGTTCCTCATTACTTTCTAACGGGTTTCTGGACAACATATCAGCCACTAAATTTTGCGTACCTGGGCGATGTTCCCATTCTACATTAAAATTCGCCAACTTAAGCGTCCACCTTATCATTCTAGATGACAAATTCTTTCCCTTTGTTAATTTGGTAAGTGCAGCATGGTCTGTTATCACTTTAACCGGCAAGGATCCGAAATACGTGCGATATTTATTTAATGCCCATATGACAGCTAAACATTCACGTTCCGTCACAGTATAATTCCTTTCTGCTCGGTTTAAAGTTCTCGATGCAAACGCTATAGGCCTATTATTCTGTGTCAATACTGCTCCTACCCCCACTGAGCTCGCATCCGTATAGAGTTCAAACGGCTGGGAAAAATCTGGTAATTGTAACACTGGAGCTTCTGTCAGTGCTTTCTTAATACGATCAAAGGCTTCTTGCGCTGATTCCGACCAATGGAACTTAGAGTTCTTTCGTTTTAAATTATATAAGGGTTCACACATGTCTGCGTAGTTTTTAATAAACTTTTGATACCAACCCGTCATTCCTAAAAATTTTGCTATTTGTTTTGCCGTTTTCGGAGGTTTCATTTCAATAATTGCTTTTAACTTTTCCTCATCTGTTTTAACTCCTTCTTTATTAATAACTAAACCCAAATAACGTAATTGTTCCCTCGCGAAATGACATTTCTCGCGATTCAATGTCAAACCAGCCTCCTGCAATAATCTGAATACTTCCCGTAAATGTTCTACATGGCTTTCAAAAGATGGAGACGCGATTATCACGTCATCCATATAACAGTGAGCAAAACGGCCGAGGACTGGCCTGAGGATCATCTCAATGGCCCTTTGAAAATTTGGAGCTGCCCCCGAAAGGCCAAATGGCATGCGAGTAAATGCAAAAGTACCATTTTTTGTAACAAACGCCGTCTTATGCACATCTTTGGGGTCTACTGCCATCTGAAAGTATCCGCTGCGTAAATCAAGTGATGTCATAATTTCGGTGTGCGGAATATTAGTGATCAAATCATCAATTATTGGTAGCGGATATCGCGGATATCTCGTGACCGCATTTAACTTCCTATAATCTATTGCAAACCTATAAGCTTCTGGGTCATCTAACGGCAACCCGTTTTTCTTCCGACATAAAACAACTGGAGACGCGTAGGGCGATGTTGTTGGAACTATTGTTCCATCACCCAACATCTTCTGAACATGGTAGTCGATTATACCCTGTTTGACCCTGTCATAGCGATAAGGTCTCGAAAAAACAGGAGGACTATCCCCGTGTCAATTTCATGACAAAATACATGTGTTAGACCAGGCTTAAGCGAAAACAGCCCATGAAATTCTTTAAACAAAATCTGCAATTCTTGCTTTTGTTTTGAATTTAACTTAGTGTTAGATAAATCTATTTGAACCGGTTCGTCCAAAATTGCCACTTTTTCCGTTTTCGAATCCGGAATGATTAACGATTTAGACAGGAAATCAAAACTAATTTTCGCGTATGACATGAAATCAACACCCAGGATGCATGGATATTGCATCTCAGCAATCACATGAAATTTCCATAACTGCGAAAATTCTCTTATTTTAATTTTCAGCTCAACTGTGCCTAAATTTCTGCACTGTGACCCTTGAGCTGTAACTACTTCATCTAACGATTTTTTTAAAGGACAGAAAGAAAAATACGACCGGTACGTTTTTTCTGAAATAAATGACTTTTCCGCACCTGTATCCCAGAGCGCTTTTAAAAAAGTATCATTCAACAAAATCGGCACATACGGCAGTTCAACTGGTGATAATCTCAATGAATTAAGTCTAATTCTATTAGGAGGATTTGCCTCATTACGATCTCTTTGAAAGTTTAAATTGGCATTTCTTTGCCTTTCGCTGTTGCAATCAACACGCCTCCAATTCTGTTTTGCTGAATCATCATTAGGACCCTTCCTAACCACCATCCTACGGTTCTGATACCGGTCTGTTCTCTGATGTGACTGATTGTATCGATTTCCACCCTCGAATCCTTGATTTTGATAATTACGACGAGGAAAATTATTCGCACCCCTGCCTAGTCCTCTTTGATCATTTTGACTATTTCCGACCCCAGTATCTCTCCAGTTTCTATTATTCCTTCTTTCCTCAGGATTCCTACTCACATCCCAACTTCGTCTAGCAAAATTATTACTCGAACCCTGATTTTCCCTGCAGTTATGACGTTCCTCATACCGGTCTACCAACTCTATCAATTGAGTTTTCGTTGTGGGGTTTCGAACTTCTAAATAATCCATTATTTGGGGTTCTAGTCGCATTACTATGTGATCAATCAACTTTATCTCATCATAATTTAATTCCAAGTTTTTATGTAATTTTAACATTTGAAAAATAAAGTCTGACGGGGCTTGACCTCTCCGTTGTTTTGACGAAAAAAACTGAGCTTCTAGCTCTGATTTATTCCGTATTACCGGAAAACTATCTGACAATTTCTTTTTAAGTGTTGCAAATGCAGTCGCTTCTTCATTTACACACTCGAACCCTATCACTTGGAACCAGTCTAACGCTCTCCCAACTAAATGACCTTTTAAATATGCACACGATAGATTCGCCGGTATTTCATAGTAAGCTATATTATCATCAATATTATTTAAAAACTCAAACACATTTTCTTTACCCGAAAAAAATAACTCCGGCAAAACTCTAAATCCTGCACCTGCTCTTAATTCCGGTATTTCGTTTGGGCGCCAGTGTCGTAGTCTCCCACTACCCCTTTGCATATTATCTATGTTAGGATATGTAGTATTCATCATTAAAGACTACTCAAATAATAAATCACTTATTTATTATTTCTTTAAGACACAATTATACAATTAATAATCAACTTTAAGAACAATAAATTATCATGGAGTATTATCAGCATTCAATTATGGACGACGGAATACTAACTGATATCACGAGGGGAAATAACACGTACAATCAAACTACACATTTAAATTTAAGCCACAAAAGTTACAGACCTGAAATCTTCTTCAGTAGGAACCTGGAACAAGTAGAATTTATAAAGTGGCTGTAATCTAGGATATCTTCAATAACTTCTGATTCGCCTTAAATAATCTTCAAATTTCACTTTATTAAGCTAGACGGATAAAAACACCTTCTTGGACAACGACGTAATTTACTTTATAATCTCAAACACGGAGTTCTACTCTATCAAACCGCTTAGTCATCCTCTTCTTCATTTCATTTCTCCCTTTTATATCTCTTTCGAACTCGCTAAACACGAAACTATCTTATTTGCATAAGTCACACTTCCAGCTCTCAGTGGGGATTGGTCAAAATAAATACAATTTAAAAGTTTATGAGAGAAGGTTAGTGAAACGCGTAAGCACCCGTCACAAGTGTATTTTAAGTTTTCTAAGACTCGTGATGAGATACATTTTGAACAACGTAAGTGCTCACTTCTGATAGATTAAGGACCCACTTTCGGCTTCTCTAATTTTATGTAAGCTATTGTAAATCAGCCTGTATGTAACGTGGAAACAAAATAATATATGTTTTGTAAAGCTAAAAGATATCTCTATTCAATAAAATGAAATGAAATGTGATTTGATTGAAAATGGTCATTTTAACGTTTTCAGATACTTTTCTTTTCTTTTCTTAAGAATTGGTTGAATAATATTTTATGAGATTCAAATATTCAAACGTGTTGGGTAAACCTGAGTTACCAACGTCATTAAACGCACACACACTTTGCATAAATTTTTGAGTTTTCACCATTTTTGTGATTTTTCCTTAATTTGTGATAACCAGTGAATTTAAGAATTTTTTTTAAAAAATACAATAATCTTTTTCGACATGAAATGCCTATAACATGTCGATATACTTTAAATATAATTTTATTATTTTAAGTTATACTTCTCTATGGGGCTTTTTTGAATGGGTTTTCCCCAAAACACTTTATAGTGTTCCGTGAGTTGACAAAATTTGAAGACTGTTGCTCTAAAGACGGCAGGAAGCAATACCATTTATATTTGACGTTTTTCGTTTTAAGATTTCAGAATTGTGAATTTTTGTGTTACTTGTTTCAATTTTTCGTTCCCGAAATGATTGTATTGTAGTATTGTAGTTATAAGTTTTATATCAACTGGGATGTTTTTCTTTCTTTTCTCCTCTTATATGCAGGCTTTGCTAGTACATGACTCTTACAACAAAGACTTCAATATAGATTCGGCCATCCATTCTATTCTCGAGAGTGTCAAAAGCAACACTTCGCTATTGAATGCTTACTATGCCCTTCCAGCCCTCAGCAACAAAAGTTTGCTCAACATCAGTTCAATTCATTGCAAGAACGCTCCAGAGTCAGGTAAGTTCATTCACTTCATTCGCTTAATTTATGACCCCTGAATTGAATATCTGGACTTCTATCTTACAAAAATCATAAATTCGCCGTATATGGTATTAGTTCTACCAGTTGTCTTAAAAGATCGTTTAAAAACCTAACATGCTGGCCTGCCACATCATGAAAAACAAGATATACCGTAAAATCCTGCGTATAAAGCGCGCCTACACTTCCAAGCAGCAATTTTTAATTTTTAGGTATATTCGCCGTATTATACGCGCACCCTCATTTTACGAAGAAACCTGAAATGCACCTATGAAATTCTCTTAGGTTTTGAATTGATTTATTCGAGGTATTAGGCTAAGCTTCTAAAAAAATAGTATATTTTTAGAACTACAAGTTCACATGAAATGCCATTTCTTTTCAAAATATAAATAAATTTAATTTTTTTTTGCTCATTTTTTTTTATTTTTAAGCTTTTATTTTTATACCAGGCGCATAACGCGCAACCGTAAATTTAGATCTTGTTTTTTGTGTTAAAAGTGCGCTTTATATATGCCGGATTTTACGATACACAGAAACTTGTGCTCAAAATTGCGAATGGGGACCACTAGAGGGAGATGCTCACAGGCTCGTTGGAAAGTGAGAAGAGGGATCATTACTGGTGAGGACATAGCTGGAAAAGAGCGAATCGTTTCACTAAATGAGAATTGGCCAAAATTTTTCACGTGCATGGGAGTGTGGATGGAAATTTACGAGGCGAGGCATGGCCGCATTTCTAACTATTCCCAAACAGACGTCAGTGAAACCGAGTTTTATTTGGATAATGGCATCGCAAATAACACGAGGCAAGTGTTTTCCATTGCGAATGCACTACACCACTCTCGAAGAGAAAACTATGCTACGTCAATTTGAGAGACACTCACAAAAGAATCTTCAAAAACCAACCACTTCTTGGTTACATAGGTCCAACGCGTTGCATTTGCTGTTACGCTGACGCTGTTGATTCCGCAAAGTGATTTTCTATCGCAGATTTTGTTTTTTTGAAAACCCTTTTTTACATGGGCAGGAGTTCTGAACTTGCTCAATATGCATATGCGGGGATATGGAAACCCAATGTGTACTCGTGTCCATACTAGTCAATAACGTTGTACTATAAATGTTTGGGCTGGTATTATTGGTGACATGATAATTCGCTATATATTTTCTGCTATCCCATTGCCTCGATGGAAATATAATCACGCTTTTTTAGAAAGACTGTTGGAAGATTTGATGACTGAGGTTCCAGCAGCTACACACTGAATCTTTAAGTTTCAGCATGATGAAGTGCCTGCACATTTTAACAGCATTGCGTGGAAATACCTCAATAGAAGATATTCTGATCACTGGATTGGTAGAAACAGACCAATCGCAGGGTCACAGCGATCCCTCAAGCTGATTTCTCATGATTTCTACCTGTGGGGATACATGAATCTCATGTTGTATATAAGTTACCGGAATTACGGAAGTAGCGTCAAGAGTCGTTGACAAGTACCTGCTTATTTTGAATGAGTCCTTGAGTCCATTTGTGGGCGTTAACATTTCTTGGCACATCCTTTTATCTCCCCCTCTATTTGTGAAATTAGCTATCTAGTGGTCGTCGATCCCATTGTCGGACATAAGTTTCAGTGTAAATATTATTTATCATGTTATGACAGGCTAACATGTTTAGTTTTTCAAGGATCTTTTAAGACACTTGAATATGGGTATTCATAATTATTACTGAATTGATACGAGCTCTTACGAATTAAAGTATAAATCAATTTCACAGCAGTTCTGACATTAGTTTTATCCAGCAAATTACTCTCATATCATTTCTGAATATTTGAAAATAGATATCTGAACAGACACACTTCAGCTATGCTAAAAATAAAATACTAAATCAAAGAATTTTGACAAAATAAAGTAACAGCACACGTTTTATTTCAAAAAAAGATGTTCCCTTTTATCATGTTTGACGTAAGACTAGAATCAGCAAAGCCTTTTTCTTTTAAAAAAAAAAAAAAATGGCCTAAATTTATGACGATCGCATCATAATATAAACACGTGTTCTATACATTGAATTCAAAATGGACAGTAAACTATAGATCGAACTGTTTATTTTATTTGTAAAACTTAGGTAAAATTTTTAATTGCATAATTGGGTAAAGATGCTCAAGAGTTATAAAAAGAAATTTCTGCAAAAAGATTTTAAAATTAAAGGAAAAAAAGTCTTGCTTTATACATGTACTTTTAAATTTAGTGACAAATATTAATTTTTAAAAAAAAAAAGTTTATGTTAAAAGCGTAATTTGGCAACAACGAAGTGCATGAACTGATTTGCTGAAAATAGATAATTGCATTTATCGTGACTATGACGTCACATGTTTTTGAACTTGATTGGCTAAAAACACGTGGTTTAAAATTATCATGTGATTATGACGTCACATAAATTAAGTCCATTGCTTTTGATGTTTTCTGCGGGAACAGAATATTGATAAATTTTTATTTTCCCCTGATCGAAAGCATAGCTTCTATTTTTTCATTTAATTTAATGTGGTAATTTTTAACTTCTTGCTATAGATAAAAAAGCAGGACTTTTTGAATAAATGAAATTTGAAAATTAAGAATACAAGTACAGAGAGATTTTTTTTTAAACTGACATTATTCAGAGTCACCTGTAGTACTATCTAACACTCGTAATTTTTACCACGCTTGGTGTTGCGACTAATGAAAACATGAAAAGAAGGATTTCGTAAAAAAAAAAAGAATGTGAAATGAATGAACTCATAGGAATATTCATAGCTCTGGAATAGTTTACCAAACCGAGTGTTTACATAAAACCCGGAAATCAAGCAAAATGCAAATTTTTGCTTTCTTATGTGACATTGGAGGCAGTAATTCGGGATATAAAACATGTAGGCAGTAATTGTGGCTATAAAACATGTAGGCAGCATGGGCAAACAATATTCTCAGCTTAAATGAACCAATTCAAATGAATATACAATATGCGTATTACTGCCAAGCTATATTATCTGAATCAGTGTTATGCATCCACAACTCTTTGTGAATTTAGATTCTGGCAGAAGCTATGCAAGGGACCTTTATGAGGTTGATTCATCATCAGAGGGCGCTGCGAACGTTTGCCGATTGTAACGTGATTATCAAATAAAACAATAACAACTAATCGTATTGCACTTGTGGTCGTGTACTAATGGTCGATTTTTCTGTCAGTCTAATTTTATATTCTTTAAACATTTTTAGTACTCTAACTATTTCTTAATATATTTTCGTGTCTTCTGCTTTTTGTATTGTTAAAAAAAGTAGGTGATCAACTGGCTACTTACTCATCAGTTACAGAGCATTCAGAATAGTACCTTGATCTGTTTCTCTATGTCTGAAAAATTAAAATTCTTTGAATTCAAAATGCTCTGAAAATATTTCAGACTGTTTTTAAAACTTTAAATATCATCACTGTATTTGATAAAAACAAAAAATATTTAAAACGAAATAATGGTACTTACATATTATCGCATCCTATTGGCGACATTATTTGAAACGAATTACATGATTGCCAATTCAGCGCATACGACACATGCGAAATCGGAGTCGCCAACCTGGCGAGTTAATCTTGATCGTTGAGATAAAACGTAAGTACTGATATATTTAAAAAGTACTTACATTTCAGTCGAAATGTCTTTTGGGAAATCTTTTAATTTCTCTGACATAAAGATTTATTCCTTCTTTGCAAAATTCTTTGGGTGGATAGTGACTCAGAAAAGAGAATTTTGTAGGAATTGAATTTGGTTTTGATGTCTTCTTGTGTTGGTGAAAGGCTGATACAAAAAGCATGCTTCTTCAAAATGATCGGAGCATGCTGATGAATAGTTACATGGTTTGTAAAGTTTTTTCGAGACCCAAGTTTTGTATCCATGTTTTTAATAAATATGGATTCTTCAGTGAAAACCGAAAGCAACTTTTCATCCTATAGTTATTTGGCAATTTAATACTCCACAGTAATCCATTTTATTATATGGTAGTAAATGTAAATCCAAACAAATGACTCCGAAATACTCATTCAAATCAAACACGTGGCTCTTTATTTAGCGTACTGTCAAGTGATTATAACGTCAGAGGAATCAAGTCCATTGCGTAATGCTTTTATGGCAGTTATTAAGAAGTTTAAGGAAATATAGTCACTGACGCCGAAATACTCATTCAAATCAAACACGTGGCTTTTTATTTAGTGTATTGTCGTGTGATTATAATGTCAGACGAATCGAGTCCATTGCGTAATGCTTTTAAGGCAGTTATTAAGATGTTTCAGGAAATAGTCACTGAAATTTCCCCCAAGCAGAGGACGCCAACCTGTGTCAAAAGAGGTGATTACTGATTGGACCCGTACAATTTTTAACTGATCTAAAGAAACCTGCTTGTAGTAGCAGTCCTTCTGGATGTAGAGCGATATTAGTATTTTCCTAAGGTATGGAAAATTTTGCGGACTGTTTTCTCCTCTACTATCCATGCAAAATCAGCCGTTTACATGAACTCAAACAGAGTAATTATTATAAAATATTGACAATTCCTCCGTTGTTTTTGACCAGGATGGAGGTAGACAATGGTTTCCCGTGGCAAATTCTATGGAAAGCTGAGACCCAATTTCATCTGCATGCATCACGTGAAACAACTGTTGAGCATTACATTGTTCGAAAACATATTCATAAAGAGTTCATGCAGTTGAAAAAAAGAACTGGTTCGGATAATTGACGCTCCGGATAACAAACGTTCGCATAAACGACGCTGTACTGTATACTGAAGGACAAACTGAGCGGCCAACTAGCATTAGTTTGTAACAACCCCATTTCTATCCATCTGTCCTATCACCGCCTAAATGAATGAGGTAAGCCACATATATAGTCTGTAGCCAATATCTAACGCTGTCTCCTAGACAGCGTTAGATATATCCAGAACTTTTCTATACTTCTGGATATTGCCAAAGAAACTACCAACAGCTGTTGAAGATCTGAAATCATATGCCAAATGTACACATGAAGTTGCAAATTTAGATTTTTGTACATTTTCCACCCACACTTATATAAACGTCTTTTTCTTAAAGTAGTAATCATCGCTTTTTGCTTAAGCTTTCTTAAACTTTATTACTATCAATCATATAAATTATAATTTTTTTTGTTTCTATACTTTTTGATGTTGAGCTTTATAAACATAATGTACATAACCTTTGTAAGCCAGAGTAAATAAATTTTGAGATTGTTTTCCAAGTTGGAAATCCGTACTTTCAATATATTTCCTTTCTCAAATGTTAATTGCAGAGATGTAGTACTGAACTTCCAGGTATATATGATAAATATTTAAATTAGGTATTTGATATATGGATAACATGGCTACTGTTTGGTTTGTGGTAGATTTTTATAGATAATTACAGATAAAAATTTTGTCTGAACTCAAACATTTTCCGAATTCTAATGTTTACGTTTTATAGAAATGGAAGCTTTGGAGAAAGTACTGGATGGTAATGGAGAAGTCATTTCTGTGCAATATTCTATTTGGATAGGCAATAATGTTGAATTATCTAGAACTTGGCAACTCAAAACACCTCTGAATAACTCTATATATGATGTCATAGAAACCATTGCCAAGATTGATAACAGACAGAAGTAAGTTAATTTTGGCTCTGTCATACAAATATTAGCACATCTTTATCCTCATAGGCTGAAGTAAAACTTTAAGCCCTTTGTTGAGTGACTTCCTCTTCAATGATAGTAAAAAGCATAAATAGGACATCATTAAACTACGTATGTTCCGATAAATAATATATAGTGAAGGGGTTGATAACCTTGTAGTTTTGGTATGCCAAACCATTTTACTAATGTAATTTTGGGTTCCACATTGTAGGGAATATTTGTAACAATTCGATTTCCGATCATGCTTGCGAAACTAGGGAATAGAGGTCAAGAATACAGATTTAGACATTATTAATACATATTTACTGTTTTATTATGTACCATTTTTGCATCATTTAATGATATTTATTAGCATAAAATAATCAACATAAAATATAAAATAAAAATTGTACGTTGTATGTTGGTTATGTATCTTTTAACAGGTTTATATCTTAACATAAAATATAAGTATCCCCTTCAATATTGTTAAATATAAAAATAAATATTTTTTTATGTGAACCTTGTCCTTGTACCGCTCCGCTTCATATCGCAATAGCAGGGATATAATTTGTGACTTTCAATTTGATATTATTCTGGTTTAAAATACTTTTAATATGGGAAAAGTTTGGTTCTCATAGAGATGCAGAACCAAAAGCGGAAAATAGCGTACATGCAATTAAAGTGTTACAGTGTGTGTACATTGCAGTGTCGAACAATTAAATCTCTCCAGCAATGACATCCAATATTTTTAAATAGCTGTCGATTTATAATTAGAGTTAACTTTCTAATCTTTTTTAATTCCGTAAAAATTGCTTTCTGTTATTTTGAAATCGTTCGTTGAATAAGCTCCACTTCAAAATTATCGGCCTCCATCCACTCAAAAATGGACAAAGTTGTTGAGTGGTGTAGAGTACCACTGAGAATTATACCGCGTGTTGCCAATGCATTGATGAATGTAATTCCTTTTCTTTTTCTCAGAGTGGAATACAACGTGATGGAGGGAAAACCATTTGTCACGTCTCTGGCTGGACTTGAAGACGATTCTGAAACTGGAATGTTCTGGTTTCTTCACGTTAAGACCATCAATTCGGATGAAGAGCTACAAATCATTGAACAGAGTAAGGAATATGAGACTCCTATTTCGTTTTAGTTTTTTTGTTTTCCATTTCAGTCTTAAATAGTGATTGATGAAAAAGGTCTTAATATATTTCTCTATTATACATGAAAGGAAATTGTATCCATATTATGTTTTTATGTATAATAAATTTTATATACTTCATTTAGAAGCAGCTCAACAATAAAAATTCCATCACGACAATAACTGTATTTATTGTTATTGTCATGGAACCGCCTTAAAATATTCATCAAGCTTTAAAAAAAACACTTTTAAAGCATTTACTATTTGATGATGTTTGAATAATGGTAATTTAACAATGTAAAAATGGTAATTTTTATCAAATATTATATATATATATAATTACAGCCAGTGTTATACGTAGCATTATATGGCTGAAAATTTTTAGAGTTACGGAACATTTTTATTTAATTTAACAAGCAAGCTATTAGTTTGATCACAATCTCGGCCTTCAGTTTGTAAGGAAAATAATGTGTCTCTGAACATTATAATGTACATTTGTTGTTTTCTCAATGGAACAATTTTGTTCATGTCTAACTTAATTATTTACCTTTTTTAGGCCCAGTGGACGTGAAATTAAAACCAAATCAGGAGATTATCCTTTGGTACAAGTCAGGTTCATGGAACGCGCTCCTTCGAGCCACAAAATCAATATCTGGAATAACAAAACCCGATGGACCTGATTCACATGTTCCCTAAATCTATAAGTTGACTGCTAACATCTATTCAAAATATATATATATATAATCAAGCTGCACTTTAGTAGCTGTTATTTTATGATGTTATGTGTTTTGTACTTGGAATTTAACTTTTTAAAAATTAAAAACTTACTTTCTAATAATTTGTGTTTGATAATTCACTTTGGTTATAATAAACATCTTCAAACATTTCAATAAGGAACGTAAATGCCCGCTGCATTGCCAGTAACCCTTTTCAAGAGTGTCCAAATGACTTCTAAGTTATTAAGATGGTTTAATGCCACCCCCTCTCCCATAGTTTTCTGAGAAAAATGATTTTAACTATCTAAAACTATGAAATATATCAAAAAAATTTCATAGAATAACCTTTTTTGTCTTCGACTCTAATAACATTTAATTTCATTTTCTTCAATTTTTCCTGAAATAATTACTGGTATGCATAAAATGTTGTGTACTATTATTAAATTCGTTCAAAGAAACTAATCCATTTGTACAAGTGAACTGGTACGCAGGGAAGTCATAAAAAAAGGAAATCCATCATCATTATATACAATGAGGTTAAAATTTAAACATAGTTAAGAAATTAACAAAAACTAAATTTGAAAATAAAACTCTTATAAAAATCTCTTAATCTCTTGTTATAAATTCTAAAGCCATAAGGTGAAGAAAAAGATTACAGAGTTTAGTTATTAAGGTATCCGACTGGTTGCGACAACTTTTTTTTTAAATAAAGGAGATATAGGGATTTTTATGTTATTTTTAGATGTTTAGTGCATTTTAAGAAAAATGTGCTAAAATTAAGAAGAGAAAAAGAAATTATTATTACCAAAATGGGAAAAAATAGGTAAACATTGACAAAAAATAGCATAAAAGCAGCCCATTCTGCACCAAAGGTTTATAAACAAATTTTCAATTTTTTCAATCTAATGGGCTGTTATATTATTCAATTTTGAAATGATCTTCAGGCTAAGAGATATTTTAATTTTTACAAAAACTAGAGCACTTTATCTGGGTTACTATATAAAAATGCTTAAAAGGACAGTGATTATATTAACATAAGGGACTGTCAATTTTGTAATAAAACAGTGCTTGGTAAATCTGAAAGTTAAAACAATTATTCTATTATACAGAACTTACAGAAAAAAATTCAGTTAATTATGCTCAAAACTTTTTTAGCAATCGCTGATCCCATTTGATTATTTTTTTAAAAAATCACATTTCGAGTAAAACGCGTTTTAAAGTATGACATCTTGCTTAAAGTAATGGCATCTGCTTTTACTAAAACACTTGTAGTTTTTGTTCTAGTAAACGGAAAATGATAACGTGGTATTTTTATAAAGCCAATAAGATGGCCATAAAATAAAATAAAAAAAATTGTCAATTTTTTGGAAAAATTCACAGTTTTAGGGTAGTCGGATACCTTAAGTGAGCTTAGCTTTTTTCTGGATGGCAGTCTGCAAAGTTTTCGGGCTTGTATTAACATTTGACTGCAAGAAACTACGTACAGTCGAATCCCGATTTAAAGAACCCAATTTAACATACTTTTAATTAGTAAAATGGCAAGTACGGTACATCATTGGAAAGGTCCTGATTTGGGGATTTTAGAAATATCAAAAACTCAAAATCGACTTCCCGAAGGTGTTTACCCTACTGACTTCCCTTAACGAGTTTTACGAAATTCTTTCTTCCCCGATTAAAATGAAGGGGAAAACCTGTATTTAACGAATAATAAACCTTGAATTAACGAATTACTTCTATAATTTAAAATTTCTTATAAGTTTGTATTAGAAAAAATGATTTTTTTTCAAATTATAACATTTCTGTAAGGAACAGAAAAGGATTTTTCTTGTGACTGGGAAATTTCGACGATAAAGGTTACAGACCTTTTTTAGAATTAAAACATGCAGATAAACCATGAGGGAAATCATAGTGAGTTTTGAATAGAACAGGAATCTCCTTTCTTATCTCATCCCACTCCACACAAGGTGTATCTTAGGTCTTTTTAACACTCTATTTGAAAACATATGCTCAGTTTTTCTTAGATCCAAATCAATATAACTGAAGGTTCGAAATAATATGAAAAAACAGTAAAATCGTATCCTCTAAAAGAGATGTCAATCATTGCAGAATTATAAATCAAGATTCCTAGGATCGGAAAAAACTGTAATCGCCATGTTTTCTAACAATAATAGCCGCCTTTATAACCTCTGATTTTGTATCATAAAAATTTTTGTAAGTGTTTAGAAATCCAGGAAGCTTTCCTTTCAAACAGTGTGGCTCTTGAATAAGAGCAACATCAACATCATCATTTTTAAGATTTAAAATAAGCTGCTGTGTAGCCTTTTTTGACTTATGTAAGTTAATTTGAACAAAATTAAGATGATCTTTAATGAGTCTAGTCATAGTCAGTTAGAGCAGCAACTTGATTTCTCGTGTAGTTATGACAAGAGCAGCTATGCGAAAAAGGCTTAAGCTTGACATCCACTTTCTTGGCTTCGCTTTTTAACTTGTTGTTATATCTAACACAATTAACACATACCTGATTTTCTCGGTTTGAGCAGTTATCATTCTTATGTTCTCCGGCGCAAAAATAACAAGATAACATATTTGTGCACTCATTTGCTCTATGATTATAACCGAGACATGAGAAACACCTGTTTATTACTAAGAAGTCTTAGCATGGCACATGTTCCACATTATTTTTAGTGACCCAACCGCAGTAATACTTTTCCGAATCTTGGGATGAAATTCAATCACTACAGTTCTCACATGTTGAAATTTCTTCAAGACAAAATGAACTCTTGACTCCTTCCAACACTCATTTGAAACAAGGATTTCTGGATTCTGTTCCTGAATAACGTCCAGTAATTCCGAATCGGCAACGTCCTTTGGCACATTTCTAATCATCATTGTAGGGTTCTTGCGTTTAGGTACAGTTGGCTTCAGTAACTTAGGATTGGCTTCAATCGTAGTCACATCAGCTTTTCTCTATCTTCTTCAGAAGCACAATTAACTAAAATTCTATTATCACTGATTTTTTTACCTGTCGAATCCCGATCTTCTCTTTACTAGGATTAACTTGAGCTTCGAACAGTTTTCTGACGTCACCAGAATGGCATTTCTCGGCCGCTATAAGAACGGAACAACGCGATGACTTCCGAAGCGGTTCATTAAGTTTTTCGCCAAGAGTTGGCGTTACGACACTACTATACGTTTTCTTTGGCAAAGCCAACATGGCGTCTTTCAAGATTTCCTTGCATGCTTCAACAAATTTTTCACTCTTAATCATTACAAAATTCCGATAAACTGAATATTTTAACTCACCTAGCGCCTGCCTGGATTCTCTAATCTGTTGGTTCATGTTACACTTCGATTGGAGAGCTGATTCAATGATTTTACACTGATTTTCGAGAGCAGCAAAAAACACGTCATCGTCGCTTTCCGCCATTTTTTCATTTTTCGACTTTTTTGTTGAAAAAAAACAATTGTAAATTATGTAGGGTATCCGAAAATTATGGCTACAATTTAAAAAGGAATTAAAAATAAATAAAGATTTTCACTTATATATTTTACGTTCCATAAAAAAAATGTATATTTAATGAAATGCAAAGTATATATATGGTGCAAATTCCGTGTTTGGGAACATTCTTGTTTCAAAATGGCTTCACCACAAAAATAAGCACAAATGTATCGAATGGTTTATTGAATTTAAATTTCAACAC
>BMAO01027710.1:0-15269 GCA_019973975.1 Trichonephila clavata | reverse complement strand
GTGGTTATGGCCACGGCCTCGCCGCAGGAGTGTCATGAGTTTGAACCTAGTGCTACTATTGACCTGTCGTGTGGAGAGGCACGTTAAATCTGTCGAGGCTCAAAGTCCTAAAGTTGGCGTAGTGTGGAAATTTGGACAGAGGTTGATAACTCAAGTGTCATTCTCATCATTTGACCATAGTTCAAAATTAGGATGTCTATTGCTTATAGACCTCGTGTTGTTGTATAGTGTGACGTAAAAAAACACTTACTCACCCAAAATTAGAGTTTTACGAATCATTATCGAATGCAAGTTTTCCAAATTTTAGTTATCCGACTACGTTCGGAACCGTGATTTTAAAACAACATAAAAATGAATTAAAAAAATGTAGGAAATAGTATTAAATTAGTATCAAATAATTAATTAAAATGTTTAAAATTATCATTGGATTTCGATTGTAAGGGAGGGCGACGCCAAACAAACCAAATCAAACCTAGAGGGATTTCAATATCCGACGAAAGAATTCGTGCACGTGGACATCAGACGCCATATGGACTTCTAAGGGATCACTTCTACACCGAGAGAGAGAGAGAGAGAGAGACTATATGAACGGAGTAAGGTTCAACGCCCCATAGCTGTTTCGTTTTCAAAAACAAAGCAGACCCCATCTTTACACTTAACCATGTTTAGTTTCCTCACCTCACAGGTGTGAACCCTGCTCTCTATTCAAACTGTCATTATATAATCTTTTTAAAAAAAAAAAAATTAAATGCTGTAAAGAGCGGGATTCTTAATCTTCTTTATCTTAATAAATTAATTGTTTGTTTAACTTGGCTACAGTGTTTTCTTTGGTTAAAAATTTCTCTTTACCCTAAACACCGTTCCACATATATATATATATATTAATATTTTGTGTCGCCTGAATAGGAGAATATATATTAAATTGTTTTAAAAAATATTAGTGTAGTAAAAAAAATTTAAAAAATGCAACTTTTTGGCAAGAAAATTAAGACATTTTCAAAATGTTCTCCTTTTATGGAAAAGGCTTCTATGATAATTATATTTTGCCTATATATAGGTAAGCCCTCAACAGACCCAAAGCTAGATTTTTGAGAAATTCACTTTATTTTCAGAGTTACAGTCAATCAAAGTAAATTACTTTAAGTAATGATCTTTTGTTATGACTTTCTACTTTAATGCATTAAAGTACGAATGAATAACCTTCTAAATTATATGTTTCTAAATCCCTGCTTCAACCCCCCAAGAACAGCATGAAAAATATGACTAGAAAATTTTGTACAAATATATGAAAATTTTTTTTAGTTATCACATTTAAAAAAACTGTAATTTCTCTAAAAATATAGTTTTTCAGAAAATGGATTTAAGTATGAAAATTACATAGGAAAAAAATATATAAAAAAAGTCAGATTTTTCAAAAAGTATTTTAATGTGTTTTTAAATTTTTTTTTTAAATATAGGTAGTAAATAATTTTTTAAAAAAATTAAAAGAATGTTTTTGGGAATACTACTTCTGCTTTAGGTTTTAAAATCAACTTCTGGTTATTATTATTATTATTTTTATTATTTTGAAATCCGTCTCAGAATAAAGCGCTTATAATTCCATGTTTGCATATATTTCGTAGCTTCAAAAGAAAAGCAGTTTTAGAAATGGATGCAAATATTTTATTAGATAAATTTAAAAAAAATTGCATTTTCTCCAGAATTCAAGTTGTTAACATAATCCACACACACACACACACAGGGAGGGTTAACCTTTTTGGCAAGAGTGTTACCATTAGATAAAAAATTATTATGCGTGCCATTTTAAACTTTTTGAAAAATTGAAAGAAATGTTACTTATAGTGTTATTATGCAATTTTTAAGCAAAGTGAACCGTGTTAATGCAAGTTTAAGAAGTGGAAATTTAAAAATAATATAATAAATGAGATTAAAGCACAAACTTAGAATTTATTGTTAATTAGTTCAATTAATTTTAAGCGATATTTTGATTTTGTTATGTGATAGTAAACATTTATTCACAAACGTTTTTTAATTAAAATGTACAACAATATCTGACAGCCAAATCACGTAAATTTGTGAAATGTCTTGTGATTACAAATTGGCAAAATTCAATATTATTTTTTATATTTACCCAACAGTTTCGATTTGGATTTCAGGTGATTAAAAATTAACGTTATGCAGAGAAATTGGAAAAAAGATTTGTGAAAAGATCAGCATTCTTTTTATGATCTTGAGAATCATCAAACCTACACTGGAAGAATACTGCAAAAATGGATATTAAATTTTTAAATTTACCATAGCTTGGAACATTATTAACTTCGGTAGATAGTTTCTGCATTATTGTGAAGTATGTTAATTTTCTTTCTCCAAAATCGAGACAAAAAAGTTGTCAAATTAAGATATATGACCAACTATGGTAGGAAAAATACAATCTTTTCTCTGTAATCTTAAATTTAAATTTTAATGTCCCATAATTTCGGCAAGAAAAACTAAATTCCACAGCCAATCTTAATTCTACAACAGCAAGCATTCACTGGGCGGTTCAGTTTTTTCTTCCAGATATTTTAAAATACACTCCCTCAAATTCCACAATCCCGTGAATAAAAAAGGCGTTGGAAAGCTAGCTCACATAGTAATGAGGGTGTATTCACTATACGACAAATTTCTATTGTAACTAATTTCAGGGTATTTAAGATAAACTTTGGGGGGGGGGGTGTTTTTTTTTTTGTCTGACAACCGCATTTCTATAAAATTGTAGAAAAAATTTATTATCTTTTAAATTTTTTTTATTAAGTATTCCCGTGCCATTGTTAGGAATCGGCCGTGCCACGGGTTGGTCACCCCTGACGTAATCGAATATCTTAACATCTGAAAGGAAATCAGCGTCATGTTTCTTTCTTAAAATATTTGTGATAAAGTTTTTTCTGTGCATGGATCTAGAAAACTTTATTTTTTGAAGTAGACTGAGTGATGAGCATTTATCACCACCTTTAGAATTTTTCAATATATCCTTATCGTTGCTACAAAGTGTGATGTTAGTAAACACTCTTAAAATTAGAACTACTGGTGGCAGACCTCGTAATTTTGAACTACGGTGAAGTGAAAAGGATGATAGCCCAGTTAGCATCTCCTCTCCAAACTAAAACACCATGCAAACAAGTGGCTTTGAGCCACGACAGATTTAATGTGCATCAGCCTCTTTACACGGTGAACAACATTTAGAGGTACTAAAGCTAGAACTCATGACATGCCAACAACCAGCTCATGATCTTGATCACTGAGCTACAGGGGCCATACATTGTATTTCGAACCTGAATATAAGGAACTTTTAAAAATACAGTTGCAGTTTCCTTCATCAGATTGATATTTGTGTAAGCTTTGATATAATTTCCAGAGGCTTGCTAAATTTTTTCTTGTATTTTTTGGCCCATTTCCAAACAGGATTGCCCATGCGTCGTGTAAGTGATGGCTCATACCTAGGCAGCATGCGGAGAAAGTGAAAACATAACCAGTAAGAGCTTATATTTGAAGGCTTTAATGCTTTTGATTAGTAACCTTGCTGTTTTTGCTGCCTTGGTGTTAATGAGCTTTAAATGGAACTGGTTCTAAATGCTTTAACAAGGCAAAAAGTCACAAAAAAATAATAACTTGAATTTTATTCTTGTAATTTGACTGTGACGCAAGATTGTGAATATAATGCATATAGTTCTCTTTTAGTTTTTTTATGGACAATACTTCAAAACCTCTTCAATTTTGTCTTAACAACACACATTAAATGTGTTTACTTGAAAAATTTAGCTGCGTATTGATTAATTTTAATGCTTCATTTTATTTGTGTTTGCTTTATATAACTTATTTTTATAAAAGAAAATTTGTACAATTGTTTTGTGAAAAAATTTGAAATTGTGAGAATTTGTTTATTTGTTGTGAAACCATTTCTGGAATTCTGCTTTGTTTTGCATAGAACTTAACTGTATCCGTAAGTTCTTGCAGTAGTTTCATTTTTTTTGGGTAGCAAGCTGTCATACACGCGTCAAAGGTTTAGGATTGTTTTATTCTGACTTACATTTTGATTAACAATGTTACATTTTTGACAATTGGTTTTTATTTAGTTATGATACTTAAGAGAGAAGATGCTTTAGATATATTAGGATTACCAACATGTAAGTTTTATTTGTTATAAACTTATCTTTTTGACCGAACTATATGTTTAAATTTGTAAAGTAATATAATCTTTTCTTCTTGTAGTTGCTTCGTCGACAGATATAGTTCATAGGTATAAAGTTCTTGCTTTGACGTGGTATCCTGAAAAGCATATAAATCGAGAATATGCTATAGAAGTAAGTGAAATGCTGTAGGTATCAACTGTCAATTTTTGAATGGTTTCCCACTCTTAGCTATACAGTTATTTTAATGATCAGTTTTTGTTTTTGTTAATATTCATTGATAATCTAAATTCTTAATAATCTAATAATCTAATCTGAATTCTAATAATCTTCTAATTCTTTAATAATCTGAAAGTACTTGCATAAAAGAGCCATTGTATACTACTATTATGATTTTTTTTTCAAAGAAACAAAATCTCAATTTCTTTTTACTTCTATGTATTTGCTTTTTTAGTTGTGTTAAGAAGAATCCGATGTTATCTTTAATCATTCTAATTTTTTTATTTGTCATATTTTTATTTTAATTTTCTATTATATTTTAAATATAATGTGTAACAGTTCTAGTCTGCAGTAATTCTAAAGTTCAAATCTTTGTTTTAGGAATTTAGTAACATCACACTAGCAACAATAAGACTTATTTATCCTGAACAAAACGTGCAAAGAAGTTTGAGTTTGGTAATATTTTATTAAAATATGATATAAAAATTAAAATATAAGCCATAAAGTAACAAATAAAATTTAGTGATATTTTAAAGTTATGTGCCCACTGTCAGAAAAATTGGTACTTGCGTATCATTGCAACAATGCTAATGTTCAAGATAACTCGCCAAGTTGGCGACCCCGATTTTGCATCCCTCTTTTGCATTGAAATGGCAACAGTGTGATTCGTTTCATATAATGTTGCCAATACGGTTGCAATAATATGTAAATATCGAAAAATCAATCTAGTTTTAATTTTTTGTTTTAAATATTATATTAGGTATGTACTAGGAGTTGTAATTATTTAAGATTATTTTTATATTTTAGAAAATATGAATTTAGTAAAATAATTTTTTAAATTATTAATAAAACGATTTCTAATTGGATTTGTTTTGTAATATATCCTATCAAAATTTCAGGCCAGAATGTATGGATTTTTTCAATATATGTTTTTTGGATCTAAGGGTATGTTATATTTTTATGTTTTTTAAAAATTTATTTCTTATATTGAAAACATTTTATGTCTAGCTATTTCTGCAAAAATTTATCAAGATTTTTTTTAAAAAATTTTCCTTTTTTCTAAATTTTATATTTTAGAGGATCTGAATTAGAAAATAAAAAAGATGCATAAAACCTTAGCAAAATTTGATTGTTTTGGATGATTTTTCATTTTGATGTTTTATTCAATTACTGTAACAAATATTTAAGATTTCTTGGATATTAATACATCTCAGTAGTTCAATAATAAATTTAATCAAATATCAGCATATTTGTAGTATAAGTATTTTATTTAAAAAGATATATATTATACTAATTGCAATCAGTATTTGTTATAATATCTTTTAATGATTTTATATTCATTTGCTCATTAAATGTTACCATTTTTATAATAATGTACATTCATTTCTGTAAACAACCTTGTAAAATAATTCTATCCTAATATTTATTGTATAGTTGTCACTTTTTGAGGGTTATTACTTAGTTTAATAAGTATTCTAGATTGTGTTTAATGAAATGAAATGTGATGTAAAACTTAACATTACTCACTACTTACATTTTGGTTATGTAAGTAGTGAGTAATGTTAAGTTTTGATCGTAAAAGATGCATGTTGTTTTTGTAATTGTACTGTTTATTCCTTTATACTGCATTTTTTTAAAATTATGCTAATCAAATCAATTTTCTCATTTTTACATTGGAGATCAAAGGGGAGTTCTTGTAATGCTAAATTAGCTTAGGAATTGAAATGTCATATTTTTTTGGATTTTCATTTAAAGATTCTAATAATAAATGGCTATGATAGCCTAGAGGTTGCCATGTACTTGTGCTGGCATGTCATGAGTTCAAACCTAGCATTGCTGAAGACCCATCATGTAGAAGGAGGCTCTAAGATCCTCCTGTTGGTGTGATGTGGAAGTTAGGAGAGGGGAGTGCCAGCTCAGTTGCCATCCTCGTCACTTGATCATGTTTTAAAATGTCAAGGTCTGTCACCAGTAGCCCTCATGCAGCTCAAAAAGGCAACATAAATATAACTAACATAATAAATATGTAACAAATTAAAACTATTTTATATTATAAGGTTTTGCTTTTGTTACTTAACTGTGGTTTAGAATTTTGAAATTTAACTCCAATGATTCTTTTACACAGCTGTATTTAAATAGGTATCAAGTTACATGTGTGTGCAAAAATTTGAATGTTCTTGAATGCTCTAATTTTTTTTCTTAATTAAAATTTCAGGTAAAGATGGGGATTATGAATCTGAAAGTGATGTAGCTAGTGAAGCTTCTGACACAGTTGAAGGTAATAATTTATTCAAATAGATTTAATCTTAATTTTTAAACCTTTGTTTGATATTTGAAGCATAGTAATTTAATAAAAATGTCAAATTTCTTTTTATAATTTGATTTTTATGAATACAGTTGGACCTCTATTTACAAAGTCGCTAAATCCCGAAAAAAAGTTCGTTTTGTTTAATATTCGTTAAATAGAGATGCATTTTCAATATACTTTATAATTCTTGGTTCCAGGAAAAGTTCGCAAATTAGAGGTACGTAAAATATGGAAGTCCGACTGTATTTAAAAAATCGTGATACAATGGAGCAATTTTCTTTGTGTATAAATATTTTGTCTTGAAATGTATTTAATAAAGTTTAAGAGTATTGAAATACAGTCCATAAAAAAATTACAAGTATTAAAACTGCTGATTGGTGTATAATCAAAGTTTTTATTTTGACATCAATCCAAAAAAATATTTACAAATATATAATGAAAGGCAATACATTAAAAAAAAATCTTTTTATGCATGCTGAAAATATTTCTCCTAAAGGAGACAAGGTACCGTGTTAACAATTTTTTTTATTTACATATTTATGTGGAAATGTTTACCTGTGTCCAGTTTGAATACACATGAAACATATATTTCAGAAAAAAAAACACAGTTTTATAAACAATTATTTCAAATACATTAGAAGGAACTAGTTTGTTTTCCTGGGTCTACGCGCCAAACGCTGCTTGGCGCGATAAAGAATCACGCCAAGCAGTGCATGTCTTTGAAATGAAATCCAAGATGGCGGCACAGCGGTAAGAGACCGCAAGGAAAATGATTTTAAAGACCTTTTTTGAAATACAGTAAAATCTATTTCAAATGAAGAATATAGGAAGAGATTGAGAAAAACCAAGATTAATAAAAAAATGAATACCAATATATAATCTAAAAAAATATTTACTACTAATATTATGCAATATATAAAATAATTAATCTTATAATTTTATAGTAATTATTATATATAATATTATATAGTAATTATTATGTATTCATATAGAACAATAATTATTTAAAAAAAATAATCATCTAATATAATTTAATAGTAATTATAAAAAAGAGTAACCACATCATATTGAAAAAGTAACGTAAATAAGAATACTCATTTAACATAATTATAAATAAATAACAAAAATAATTATGAATAAACATAATAAATAACAATTATAAATAACATTTAATAATTATAAGAAATATAATTGAAAAACAATTATTACAAATAACGAATATTAAGAGTATCACATATAACAATAATTGTATTTTTATATTTTTTAAATAAAATAATTACATAATGTATATTAACAGTAATAATGAGTATCAAATATAAAGTACCGCAAACATGCATTGTTCCAAAAACTGCAAGTTCCATCAACGAATTTCATTGAACAAGGAACGTTAAAAAACATTTTTAAAAAGATGAAATCAAGTGAAAATTAACGATATATATTTATAGCAATAATTAAAAGCACAACTCATTCTTCAAGAAAAAAAAATATCCTGAAACTCACTTATTATATTGGAAATATCCATATTCGAAAATAGCACAAAATAAAACAGAAGACTTCTATTTTGCAAGATAGAGCAAATGCAATTAAAATGGTTAAATTGTTAAAGAAATCGAATTAAAATCATCTGAAATTAATAGGGTTGCTTCAAGAAAAAGCCAATAAAAATTATTTCTAATATACGTTATCCCCATGGCAACCAATGCCAAATGTTAAAAATATCAAAGTAACCATATTATGTTATCGCCCATCTTGGCGAACATAAACAACTTCACCCACAGACCCAGGATATCAAACTAGCACCCATTAGAAATATATCAATATTAAAATTCCTATTACTTCTACAAATTTGAATATTTTTGAACAATTTGTTTTTATAATATTCGTAAGTGTTCCTCACAATTCAATACTTGGGATTAATATTACGAATAGTACTTTTGTTTTTATATATTTTTTTTGTCAAACACTATAAAGAAAACAGCAAAAAAAAAAACCCAGCTATATTCAACTTTGTTTTTTTTTTAAAAAAAATCAGTATTCACATTAATCCTTATTCAGAAGCATAAGAAACATTTTCTTTGCCCTCTGCTTCTACAAAAGACTCTTCTAATTTTCTTTTTTTTAATTATTTTTAGCAAGCTGGCCTTTTTTTGTATCTCAAGATGCTTTCGTTGGGCTACACGAATCCTACGTGCATCTAATTTCTTAAAGCAGGACACACAATTTAAATCTGCTTCAATACCACAATGTTTTAAAATGATTAATTTTGCTACATGACCCACATTGAATTGTGCAATTGCCATGTTTACCCCTAATTTTAGAGATTTTAACTTGACAAACGTAGATTTTGGAATGACTGACCATATTGTATTAACTGACTTATTGGGGTTTTGAGTCTTTCCATGTAGACATTTTTTTAATAACCTAGGGTCAGCTAAATCTCTAAAAATTGACTTAATTTTATTCATGAGGGAAGATGGCACATGGGTGTGTTTTTTATGGTCATAATGCTTTTCATTAAATTCAGCTTTTGCTGTTTGAAACTTACACTATGAATTTGTACCTGAGGGACACAATCCATGTTGAGGGCTCTCATTTGCAGACGAAAGATGGACAGCAGCCCAAACAGCAGTTTCATGTTGTGTAAATCATTGATATTGTTTCTAATGGCCATACCATAATACCTCTGAATATTTGAAATTAAAATGTTGGTGAGTCGGTTGTGTCCCACTTAGGCTTCTTCCATCACTTAATTTTTTTCCTTTTGAGATCCAAAAGATGGGTACCCATACGCTTTTGGATATGCTCAACGCACTCTAATTTTTCCACTTGAGTGTCATAAGGATTTAGGGCAAGTATTGATGAACAAATTCTTGAATCTCCATCGCCTAAATATTTTGTGTAACGAATGCCATAATGAGCTTCGGATCTTTCAAATATCGCCGTTACACCTTTCACTTCCATGCCTCAACTATTTCCACTATAGTTGGCAATACATGATGGTTCATGAAAAGAATTAAATGAAGTTTTGCACCGACAATGTTTCGAAAACACTTCAAAGTCAATAACTTTTCCAGTATCGACACTCGTAGCTGTAACAATACCATTGAGGAACTGGTATCCTCTTTTCTTCATGAACCATCTAAGGCAACAGCAATGCCACGGCTACCTTCTATTCGTGTTGCCTCCTTAATAGAATTTCTCATTGAATTTTCACAAGCTAATTTAGAAGAGTCGAACAACAATTCTGTAAAAGCACGGAATTTTCTAGGTGGAGATGGCAAATGTTTCTGTCAATGGAGTACACAAAATGTTTCTGCAGCTGAACGACCTCTTCCAATAGATCTGAAAGCAAATACCAATCTGATATTTGAGTGGAAAAGTTTAGTTTTATTCTTCAATTTAGTTGACGTATGGAAACCATGTTTTTTTGCGCAAAAACTACAACAAAGTTCCATGTAATACACAATTCCAACTCTTTTAGAAGCCTCCAATGAGATGAAATGGCCACAGTTTTTACAAACAGCAAAGTTCAATAAAGCTTTATTCAATAAATTTAATTCTATTAAAAAAAAATTTTCATTACTTCCTTCCATATCTTCATATAAACTGTTGTTTGAAATAAGTTTTCGCTTTGAATCCCTTTGAATAACAGTTTCTGTGCTGTCTGATGTAATAGCTGAAACATTTTGAGCAATCATTTTTTGAAAGCCGACATTTTTGAGTTTTTTAAATATTTTTTTAGATCTCCCCACAATTTTGTCGTTAATAAAATACTGATAAATAATTTAATGTAAAACGTGGATTAAACAGAAAAAAAATCACAATTAGCAAGTTCAAGCAAGAATAATCCCATTTTACAACAAACCAAACGAAAAAAAAATAACTGTGCTGAGTTGTCTTTTCTTTTCTTCAAAGAAAAATCGTTTTATTTACGTGTAAAACAAATGTTATACTAATTGTAGACAAAACAAATCGCGTTGTCATCGAAAAATTAAGCATGATGAAAGATAGGTGCTCCTAGAGGAGCACCTGTCACGCGTCAGGGAAAGTGGCTTCCCTTTAAAAAATAAATAAAAATACTTTTAATTATTGTATTTCCATATATCATATATCATTTTAAGCAGAAATGTTTGAACTTTTCAAAAATATAAAAAAGTCAAAATCGATCATTTTTCAAAAATTAATGTGCCGGACCCCTTTTAATAATGTAGGGAGAGTTACAAAATTTTGTACACATATTTAGAAAAGTCCCTCAATTAAAATGAGGTAATAAAATAAATTGATATTTTGGTCATTTTTAGGGTAATTTTTAGGGTTTCTCTTAATCAAATAGTTTGATTTTTTTAAAAATGAAAAAATGCTACCCTTACATTTCTAAAACAAAATTGGTTTATATTTTTGAGTATTTGAGAGTATATTTTGAGTATTGATTTTGTCATACAGAAGATTCATTAAATAATGTAAATAAAACATTTTTATTATTAAGTATTAAGGTGGACTTCTAAATGTACTGAAAAGGTCAGGGTACTTTAACTTAATGAAATCACATTATTTGGATATGAAACTTTTGTTGAAAACGTAAATTACTCATATAAATCTGCCTTGAAATGCAAAAATGTCAGAAATAGTCTAGAAAATTTTTAAATTACGAAAAATACATATATCTTTGCTTCCAAAATGCTCGGACGCCATGTTTGGCAAGCTTTATTGTAATGACTGCAGATGGCGCCATGTGTATGCAATCTACGTACAAAACTTTTAAAACATTACTTTAGAAGAAAATTGAGCATAAACTGCTTAAATACACATTAAGAATACTTTAATTTATGAAAAAGATTATTTTGCTACATGAATAATGATTTTAATCACTCCAGAAACACTAATTCTGCTTTTTTTATTTGAAAGGGGAGGGGTAAGAGAATTAAAGTAACCCTAGACTACGTCATGAGATGACGTCATTGTTAGGGACGGGACCCTCTTCTTTGGAATGAAAGAAGGAAGTTCTTACAATTTGTTTCCAAGATGAAACGGTCAAGTGACCTTGTGATAAGGTGAAGAGGGTGGGGGAAACATGTTTATTTCAGGGAGAGGCGATTGGAATCTAATTTGGGACTGAAAAAAGGGGGTTATTGTGGGGTGTATACTTTCTTAGTGAGTGAAACATTTGTAGAATTGTCATTTCAACCAGACTGAAAGCTCTTAAAGCTAATTTCTGCAGGGAGTGGTCAATGGATGCTATGCACCGGGGCCCTAAAATAATCAAGAATTAAAAAAATATACTCTTGCATATGAAAACTTTACAATACTCCTATTGATGTCAATATGGTGAGATGTAAAATTTATTGTAAACATTATTATTATAGATATCTAAAATTCGACAATCTTCAAAATAATTCTTGATGTTACAAAAGTTTAGTTTTTGTTATTCGATTTGGGAAGCTCCCAAGAATCCCTACCTCAACTGGACTTTTTAGAAGGTATAATTTAGAAGTGGACTTATATTAATAAAGTAGCGAAATTTTTATGAAGAAGCCTGGTTGTTATTTCAATAGTAACTCTAAAAATAATGTGAATGTTTCAAAAATCTTAATTCAGGCTCTGTAAAGAAAAATCCTAACTGTATATACATAGAAAAAATATTACATAGAAGTATTTCAATGAAAGAGAATGTTTTGAAAATGTAATTTTTCATGTTTTTTGCTATAAAATTACATTTAAACAGTTTTAATGTAATGGAATATAATGGAAAATTTTAATCGAATTGTTAAGTAATTACTACTCTGTGCTAATAGATCACATAAGCAGAAAAAAATTCGTAAAACAGAGAATTATGCACAGATCTCAAAAATAAGTTATTTTTGTATTTGGAAAGGAAGTCCTTTCCAAAATTAAAACAGCTACGTACAAATGGACTGCACTCTTAAAATTTCCCATTAGGAAAAAATTCAATCAATATTAGATATGTAAATTTTGAAGATAAAAGATTAACTATAAATGAAAATTTTTACAGGGTTTATTAAAGTAATTTATGTGCTGGAACAGAATTAGCAAAAGAAAGAGAGAGAGAGATTATAGTGTCGCTCTATAAAGCAACAAGAGGGCTATTGATCACAAACCTCGTAATGTTCAACCTCGGTCGAGTAACGAGAATGACACCTGAGCTGGCATCCTCTTTCCTAACTACCACATAATTGGGAGGAATGGCCTCATCTACACGGAGGGTCTTTAGTGGCAACAGGATTTGAGCCCATGACACTCCAGACATGAACTCGTGACCATAACCACTAAGCTACTGCGCCCACCAGGAATAGCAAAAATTCTATTGAAAAGGTTAAGGGAGTCTGATAACCAATCAGTTTTAATATATTTGAAGTTTTCTGAGAGTTGACAATCTCAATATTTTTGAGATATATTTATATATTTGAGAAATATATTTAGCAATAATTTTAAAGCATTTTTCCATTCTTAAAAGTTTAATTAAAAACTGGAAGGAGGTACCCCCCCTCCCTTACCTGCCTAATGGTGGACCAACTCCCATTGTACAAATTATGCAACTCTATCACAGCTCAAATTGTAAAACTGTAATTTCCTTGTATTATGTAGTTCATACGGTTTTTTCTTCATAATTGGCTGTAAAATTTGTAACACATCGTCACGTTTAACTATTTTTGCATGTTCATGCAAAGCTCCCTATCATAAATGTAAATTTGTCCAAACTGTGAGTTTGCTCCATTCTGTAAAAAAGATGTAGTTTCTTTTGTTAACTTCACCTTAAAAAAAACCTTGAAATAAATTTTTTACAGCATCATGAAATTTTTTTGTATATAAAGAGAGATATTTGGGAGAATAATCCGTTCGTTCAGTGAAATGGCTATTAACTCTTACTTTTACTACTAAAATCGTTTCTGTTCAGTTATGTTTCTAATTTTTAAAGAACAATATTTTTGTTTTTACACATAGTTAAAAACCTTAGAAGCTTTTTTTGATTTCATTAATTTTTTCCTATTGAGAAATTGCCGGGCTCAAAACATTCTTGTGTTACTAAAAGACAATATTTGGAAGAGGTGGAATACTACTGAAAATTATATGACTTAAAATCAGCCTTTTTTCAGCTGATACTACAATGAGACTTTATTGAGTTCAAGTATTCCGTATTCACAAATATAACTGAATTTATCTATGATATAACAAAATGTATTATAACACTATAGTAAAATAATTTCAAGTCATGTAATAAAAATCAAACTTTTTAAATTGCACCGACTTAAAACTGAGAAAAAATTAGATGTTATACGTACAAACCTGGGGGTTTCTAATTTAAGTTTGTATCATTATTATTTTTATAAGTGTATCAAAACTTTTTGAAAGCATCATGATAAGATTAGGCTGAGTAATCTCTGTCATCGTATATATATAACAAATGCTATCAATTTTATGTAAAACATATTTTAAATATAAAAAAAATATATCCTCATATAACATATTTAATTAAAGTAGTGTTTTGATACAGTGTACATAATTTGGATAAAAACATTTTTTTAAATTAGATCTTTAGAGGCATTAAAATTTTTTGTTTTATGTCTTTAGAAACTAACTGTGTTTTTCTCAGACTTTTCAACTTTGAGGATATATTTCTCCAAGGATTTTTTCAGTTCAAGATAATATTGAAAAATTTTTGTAGAATTTATATATATATATGTTCTTGAAAAGTTAGTATGGATTTCGGTCTGAGAGCACTAGTTATTTTTTCTAAAAATCTTAAATTAATAGTTTTAAAAAATTTGATATTTTTTCCATAGCTGTAAAAATAATTACTAAAATTCAACAAGGAATTTTTAGTAGGGAAAATTAGCTTGAAATGTTCAATTCCATACTAACTTTTGTTCTCAATAATCTTAAGAAACAGAAATCACTGAAAATAACTAAAAAACTTTAAAAATTGAGTATTTTACAAGAAAATTTTTTAATTTTTAAAATTAAGACCGGTAAAAATTTTTTTATTTGAAGAATAAATTTATAATATAATCTAAAAAGAAAACACAAATTACTCTCAATATTACTGTCTTTAAAACGGGCACTGTGTAGCCTTAACATCACTACTCAAACTAGTAACATATTTAAAGCAATCCGTTTTTTTTTCAAGAGCGTACCATGCCCAACCACAGATATAAAGATCAAGGAGAAAAAAAAACGGAATTTAAAAATTGCTACAAAACACACACACACACACATATATATACTAACAGTTACCCGCCCGCTTCGCTGGTATTTCATGACGTTTTATAAATATATACTGTATATATATATATTACCTGTAACTCTCGACTCTTGATATAAAAAAAGAACAGGACTTCTAATTCGTATTTTCTAAAATTTTAAGAATTGAAGTATAGAAGGATGTTTGTACCTTCGTATCCTATAACCAAGTGGATTTCAGCGTAACCAATTTTTGGTGGAACTCTACTCCATAAATTAAGCATGCAAGACAAATTTTAAGTCTAAGTCTAATAGAGTAAAAACGAAGTTTTTATTATCAATTCCTACCGTAATTCCGTTGAGAAACGTTCTCCAAATAA
>BMAO01027709.1:0-28432 GCA_019973975.1 Trichonephila clavata | reverse complement strand
CAGAATATACATTTTTTGTATTTTCCACTAATGGTTAAATTTGGTCCAAACACTTATACAAATATTCAAGTGGATATTGTTCCAATAGTTTGCACAATACCTCGTGACAACCTTCCCCATCACACTGTTCTATGGTATCATCCATTGGAAGTTTGTCCTGTTCCAAAGGCTCATTAGATTTATCTATCTTTTCCATCGAGTTATCCATCAAAGGCTTATCCATGGCTTCCAGAGGTGTTTCCTCTCCTGGATATTGATCCATCAACTAGTCACATTCTTCCAAAAGTTTATCTATTGCTGCCAAAAGTTGTTTTTCGTCCAATTTATCCATTGGTTTATCCTCCTTACATTGAATCACTTTTTTTGAATCTACCCGAGGCGTTCGATTCCAATTCATAGCCAGGGTTCGAGCAGCTTTAGCAGCACAAGGAAACGAAACCAGTCGATTATGAAGTAAACATGATTTCCTACGGGAGGGCTCACAATGCAAACGTTTCGGAATCCACCTAATTCTTAAAAAATTGTTTTTGATTTTTGGAGCGAACGGCCAACTGGGCATCCCATCCCATATGGTCGTGAATAAAATGTTGTAGAGTGTGCCATCAAGACTCTTTGTCCATTTTCAGGATGCACCTGGCATTGACATTAAAGCCTTTGTTGCGACGTTCGCATTGACCTTTATTGCAAACCAGATCAGTGATCGCGAAATACATATCATGAGGCATGCGCATGTGTAAGATAAACACCTGACGAGGATTATCCACACGAGCAAAGGCAATTTATTTCCATGGGTAATCTCTAACCGTTATTACAACGAATATATGAGACTTCGGCACAATAATCCATGTTGAAAAGGCGAATCAAAAACTCTTGGTGAATGTTCTCCCAAGCTAAAAGTTGTAAAGTAAAATAATATTTGCAAAATCTTGTCAAGCCTTTAAAGTTACTATTTAAATTTTTTTTTTTTTTTTTACAAAAATATTTTTCTTAACATACCAAAAATATTCATCAAAAATTTTTTTGCATTTGAAAACAACACCTGTCCCAAAGTTGCGATCTCAGGCTTAATATCCGTTCGTCGCTCTAATGGCTCTGCTGGTATATCAAATCTAGCTACAAGTGGTTCATTGAATCGCCTCCTTTATTCCATTCTTTCTTTATTGCAATGTCGTGTCCAAAAGATGTTGAAACCCTTCCACAGACATCACATCTGTATAATGAAATACATTCAATATATCATTTTCAATCACCGTCTCACCATCCATTAAACGTCCTTTGTAATCCACATAAAGCCCTTGTAAATTGTATACCATTTTGTAATAACTATATCCCGGTTCCCAAATCTTGGACGCGTTACTCAGGGTCTCGGTAGCCGTTTTTGCACGCACTACAGCTTCATGGGCTCTTAATCCTTCACAAAACGAATGTTTTACAAATACATCGTTTTGATACCCGATGGATCCAAACATTTGATACAAGTGCTCAAAACTACCTTTGGCTCCCGACAACACTTGTGTCACTAAACATCCACTACTCGTCTCGGCTTTTTCTTGAAACACTTCCAAGGACTCGCGTCCCCATTCATACAAGGTTTGCATTTCTTGCAAAGTCAAAGCAAAACACATTTGTCTTTGCAATACATCCAAGTAAAATTGCCTCAGTTGATCAATATACTCAAAGGCTTGTTGCGAACCATAACAATCATACAAAACTTGAAACGTTTTGCTTAAATCACTCTGTTTGTAAGGCAAAAAATGAATATCGTTAAATTTGGCAAAATACACAACCATCATGTCTTGAGTTGGAGTCAGTTTCGGTCCTTGCATGACAAAACACCCCAGTTGAGATTCTAGATTCAAAATGGTGGCGCATTCGGTACCAAATACAAACTACATTAATCTCCATCAAAATCAGTGTTCATGGCTTGCACCACTTACAAAGAAATGCCAAAACAATCATATTCCCAACACGGTGAACTGACTTTTAAAGCAATAAAATTTCCTGGTTATAACGAGGGCATTCTATTCTAGATAATCCATTGATTTTGGATATTAAATTTTTTCACCACGTGGGCTAGAAGTTAAATTTGATTGGGGCGTAAACTGGCATCCGGCACAATCATTCCTCTCATACATAAGATGCACCTTTTCCCAAACGCCACTTGTCGAATCAAGGTGGATTTTCCACACGACCGACGCTGTAAACTCCCATAATTTAGAGGAGTTTCTAAAATTTGTTTGTAAAATAAACCCACTTTACTTGGAGATTGACCGGTTTGGTCATGGGTAACCCTTGTACAAACTTCATAATCTTTTCATACACCAAGGTGGAAACCATTTGCCAAAAAATGGGATCAGGTAAGACCAAAAAATCTGGATCGATTTTCAATTTGGCTTGAGTCTTTAAACGTTTCAAAATGGGCAGTTTAAACGCATATTTAGGTGTGTGTACGGCAAACGATTGAACGGGATACGTTTTAAATTGATTGTTGTAGTAAAAATGTTTACAGAACAAGGTGTAAGAAATAAGGGGTAAAAATGTCTTGCACACTGAACACTTGTCAGCAAATGGATGAGCTTTACGCCAAGCTTTGAGCAGTTCAATCACTTGTTCGGGTGTTTTTTGAACAGGACAATCTTTAAAAGACAAGATTGAAAAAGAATACTGTTCCACCGACATGTTGCCAGAAAATTATCCCAAACGTAGAGATGAAAGTGAATATTATTCCAAAAGAAAGAAACCTTTTATCAAGGATCCCTTGTCTGGAGCGGAACGGTATACTAGGGATAATAAGGGTAATCAGTTGTACCCAAATTCAGAGAAAACTTTTGCAAGAAACAAACACAATGAAGAATATTATGCCAGGGATTTTCAGGTTAAACGAATTGTATCAATTTCAACATGGAAAATCTGTAATAATACAGGATAACAATGGAAGGTTTCAACTTGCCAAAATGTCTGATGAGATGGAAAGATACCCGCGAGACGCCAAAGGAAATGAATATTATTTGCAGAAGGATGAAAAACCTTTATTATGGCGAAAAACAAATGGAGAATATTACTTGGCATGAAACCGCAAAGGGTATAAATTAATTCCTTGGAATTTATTAGCCGAGTTTGCGAACGATAATGAACCGTTCTTATTTACAAAAGATGTTTTGGGAAATAATGTATACGTGCGCCAGTCAGAGTTACCGCAAAAGTTAAGTGCGCTATGCAATTGCGTGTGCAATATATTATTTGATTGTCCAATAGCTTTAAATGCTTTAGGATGTTACTTACTGAAAGGATTATAAAACTTTAAAAAAAAAAATCTTGACAAGAACTTTCTAAAAAAATTTTTCCCCCCTTCTAATACTGTGAAATTCTTTAAAGTTGTTTGATAATTGACATGACTACCTTATGAACATAAAATGCTGAGATAGAATATATTACATTTTAACACTTGTTTCGAACCTGGAGGTCCTCCTATGGGACGTGGACCTTTGAGAGGGGTATCGTTCAAAAAGGCTCATTATTCTAAACAAATAGATAGATGACACGACTTCCTTAGGAGTATTACATGCTGAGATATAAAATATTACATTTTAACATTTCACATTTAACACAGTATCCAATGTCCATAGGAAAGTTTTCCGCCACCAACGAACAACTGCAAAATAAAATCTTGACAAGAACTCTCTAAAAAAAAATTTTTTTTAAAAATTTTTTTTAGAGAGTTCTTGTCAAGATTTTATTTTGCAGTTGTTCGTTGGTGGAGGAAAACTTTTCCTATGGATACTGGGTTTGAATCCTAGGCTCCAAAACGTATCGACCCTGGGCCTAGCTCGGAACCTTGGGGTCATAAGGTAGTGGTGTAACCTATCCATCTGTTTGGAATGACAAGCCCTTTCAAATGATACCCCTTACAAGACTCTACCCCCATAGGAGGGTCCCTAGCGTTACAGAAAAGGCGGCCCATAAGCTTAATGTGATTTTTTCGCATTATAATGCTATGGAATCAGGTTCAAACCTTCTATCTCGGTAAATTACGGTCGGATCGGGTTCAAACTTTTTCCCTGGGGGTCATGGGGACCTCCCTGGTGAACCGGAAGTCGTGATATCTCGGCTCCTGTGGGGCCTTTATAGACGTGTGACCCCTCAAAAGATTCAGAATCATTTGTAGTGTACAAAACATTAATCGGTTTGGACCTGAGGTTTGGGTTGAGGAACTACTCTAAAAAAGGCTATAGGGCCTGTTTTAGATTTTCTCCTCATCTAAAGGTCCGATTTTCAAACTGTTTACGTTGTTGGATAGAACAAACAATAGCCTATCGTATGATGATAAGGATATGGACATTGGGTACGGGGTTTAGATACTAGGCTCCAAAACATATCGACACTAAAAATGGGCCTTGCTCAGCCCCGACGCATCTAACGTAGTTGAGTAAGAAATCCATCTGTTTGTAATGACAAACTCTTTTGAATGATACCCCTTACAAGACCCTACTCCCCATAGGAGGGTCTCTAGTGTTAAGAAACTGGTGTAACATTGTCTTGAACATATCTCGGCTTCTATGGAGCCGATAAGCTATTGCAACATGTCAAATGAAAGAGACGAGCCAGTAGATTGCAACACTCTACACACTTTTACCTTACCCCCATAGGAGTAATGAGTGAAAAAAAAACAAAATTCAAAGCCAAATTACGGGGTTCCTATGGCACCTATGAACTTGTGTGGCACAAAGAATGACGTGGGCCCTGTCGAATCATGTACAACTCTTGGGTATACACCCCATAGGAGGGTCTCGAGAGCCTGGAAAAGAACACAGGTTTTAATCGAAAATAACTCGACTCCTATGGAGCCGATAAGGGAGTGTAACCCATTAAATGGTTTGAGTGCAGGAGTAGATGACAAAGCTACTCATGGTCCCCCATAGGAGGGTCTGAAGAACATTACAATTGAAAAGTAAAATGACAATTGTAATACACGCAGCACCCCAAGAGAACATCTCTAGCTAATCAAGGAAGAGACGTTTCACTAAAAAAAAAAAAAATTTTAAGGTAATATTAAAGTTGTGTCAACAAAATATTTTGTCTGCAAAACTATTTGTACATGACAATCGACTATATAACTATATTAAAAAAAGCTGTGTCAACTAAAACTTTTGTCTGCAAAATCATTTGTACATGACAATCGACTATATTCTTAAAATTTTTTTTTATGTTCGTCCTCACTACTACCTATAGTCATACTCAAATTTGCCATGAGATTTTCACGCCCAATATCTCCTCCAAATCCTCGTGTTCCTATTCGAGTATCATTCTCAATGTGTGAAACCGCTATCAGTTTCGGAGTGAGTCCAGTGTACACGTTCACCATTTGAGCTATAAAATCTCCGGGCTGAATAAACTGCGTCTGCTGTGACAAGTTGCGCATAACAACAATAATTTCTCCTCTGTATCCGGGGTCAATCACTCCTCCTTCCACGACAAGATGCTTTCGAGTGACCACGGACGATTTATCTTTTAAGAAAGCAGTCCATCCTGCTTTGAATTCAAATACAAGCCCGTATAAATTTTAACTTGTTGCAAAGGATCCACCGCATAAAATTTGGGACTGCACAAATCCACACAACAAGATCCATCATTGCGCACAAAGGGATCCAGGGCTTCATGTCGAATCTTTTCATAAGGAATCTCCATTTGAAGAGGGAAAAATTGTAAGTGAACTGTAGCTTCGTGTACAAGATTATCAACCATGTCCAACAATAATAATCTCGAGAGCACCAGGTAAACAATATTAATAAACACAAAGTATACTTGGTTTTAAAAAGCTTCGGCTAGTCAAGTAATAATAATCAGCTCAAAATGTCTGTAGCTTTTAAAAGCGCATAAAAAAAAATTAAATTTTTTTAGAGAGATGTGTCAAGAGTTTGAGAGAAATAATAATGGAAAATTCTTGATGGTTCATTCAAGTTCTTCACTCTTTCATTGTGGCTTTCTCCAGTTGAACCATCTCAACATTTTCAAGCTCATTCAACATATATAAATTTATCATTATCCAACATTTCTTCACAACATTCCATTGCCCCATCAAGTTTTATTATTTCTTCCACATTACATTCCATTTTCTCATTTCCTCTCTTCATTCTTTCATCAGAATATACATTTTTTTGTATTTTCCACTAATGTTATATCCATTTGGTCCAAACACTTATCCAAAGATTCAAGTGGATATTGTTCCAATAGTTTGCACAATACCTCGTGACAACCTTCCCCATCACACTGTTCTGTGGTATCATCCATTGGAAGTTTGTCCTGTTCCAATGGCTCATTAGATTTATCTATCTTTTCCATCGAGTTAACCATCAAAGGCTTATCCATGGCTTCCAGAGGTGTTTCCTCTCCTGGATATTGATCCATCAACTGGTCACATTCTTCCAAAAGTTTATCTATTGCTGCCAAAAGTTGTTTTTCGTCCAATTTATCCATTGGTTTATCCTCCTTACATTGAATCACTTTTTTTGAATCTACCCGAGGCATTCGATTCAAATTCATAGCCAGGGTTCGAGCAGCTTTAGCAGCACAAGGAAACGAAACCAGTCGATTATGAAAGTGAATGCATACGTAAACATGATTTCCTACGAGAGGGCTCACAATGCAAACGTTTCGGAATCCACCCAAATTCTTAAAAAATTGTTTTTTAATTTTTGAGCGAACGGCCAACTGGGCATCCCATCCCATATGGTCGTGAATAAAATGTTGTAGATTGTGCCACCAAGACTCTTTGTCCATTTTCAGGATGCACCTGGCATTGACATTAAAGCCTTTGTTGCGACGTTCGCATTGACCTTTATTGCAAACCAGATCAGTGACCGTGAAATACACATCATGAGGCATACGCATGTTTAAGATAAACACCTGACGAGGATTATCCACACGAGCAAAGGCAATTTCCATGGGTAATCTCTAACCGTTTTTACAACGAATATATGAGACTTCGGCACAATAATCCATGTTGAAAAGGCGAATCAAAAACTCTTGGTGAATGTTCTCCCAAGCTAAAAGTTGTAAAGTAAAATAATATTTGCAAAATCTTGTCAAGCCTTTAAAGTTACTATTTAAATTTTTTTTTTTTTTTTTTACAAAAATTTTTTTTTGAACATACCAAAAATATTCATAAAAAGTTTTTTTGCATTTGAAAACAACACCTGTCCCAAAGTTGCCATCTCAGGCTTAATATCCGTCCGTCGCTCCAATGGCTCTGCTTTTATATCAAATCTAGCTACAAGTGGTTCATTGAATCGCCTCCTTTATTCCATTCTTTCTTTATTGCAATGTCGTGTCCAAAAGATGTTGAAACCCTTCCACAGACATCACATCTGTATAATGAAATACATTCAATATATCATTTTCAATCACCGTCTCACCATCCATTAAACGTCCTTTGTAATCCACATAAAGCCCTTGTAAATTGTATACCATTTTGTAATAACTATATCCCGGTTCCCAAATCTTGGACGCGTTACTCAGGGTCTCGGTAGCCGTTTTTGCACGCACTACAGCTTCATGGGCTCTTAATCCTTCACAAAACGAATGTTTTACAAATACATCGTTTTGATACCCGATGGATCCAAACATTTGATACAAGTGCTCAAAACTACCTTTGGCTCCCGACAACACTTGTGTCACTAAACATCCACTACTCGTCTCGGCTTTTTCTTGAAACACTTCCAAGGACTCGCGTCCCCATTCATACAAGGTTTGCATTTCTTGCAAAGTCAAAGCAAAACACATTTGTCTTTGCAATACATCCAAGTAAAATTGCCTCAGTTGATCAATATACTCAAAGCCTTGTTGCGAACCATAACAATCATACAAAACTTGAAACGTTTTGCTTAAATCACTCTGTTTGTAAGGCAAAAAATGAATATCGTTAAATTTGGCAAAATACACAACCATCATGTCTTGAGTTGGAGTCAGTTTCGGTCCTTGCATGACAAAACACCCCAGTTGAGATTCTGGATTCAAAATGGTGGCGCATTCGGCTTGAGAGAGCGCATTCGGTACCAAATACAAATTACATTCATCTCCATCAAAATCAGCGTTCATGGCTTGCACCACTTACAAAGAAATGCCAAAACAATCATATTCCCAACCCGGTGAACTGACTTTTAAAGCAATAAAATTTCCTGGTTATAACGAGGGCATTCTATTCAAGATAATCCATTGATTTTGGATATTAAATTTTTTCACCACGTGGGCTAGAAGTTAAATTTGATTGGGGCGTAAACTGGCATCCGGCACAATCATTCCTCTCATACATAAGATGCACCTTTTCCCAAACGCCACTTGTCGAATCAAGGTGGATTTTCCACACGACCGACGCTGTAAACTCCCATAATTTAGAGGGGTTTCTAAAATTTGTTTGTAAAATAAACCCACTTTACTTGGAGATTGAACGGTTTGGTCATGGGTAACCCTTGTACAAACTTCATAATCTTTTCATACACCAAGGTGGAAACCATTTGCCAAAAAATGGGATCAGGTAAGACCAAAAAATCTTGATCCATTTTCAATTTGGCTTGAGTCTTTAAACGTTTCAAAATGGGCAGTTTAAACGCATATTTAGGTGTGTGTACGGCAAACGATTGAACGGGATACGTTTTAAATTGATTGTTGTAGTAAAAATGTCCACAGCACAAGGTGTAAGAAATAAGGGGTAAAAATGTCTTGCACACTGAACACTTGTCAGCAAATGGATGAGCTTTACGCCAAGCTTTGAGCAGTTCAATCACTTGTTCGGGTGTTTTTTGAACAGGACAATCTTTAAAAGACAAGATTGAAAAAGAATACTGTTCCACCGACATGTTGCCAGAAAATTATCCCAAACGTAGAGATGGAAGTGAATATTATTCGAAAAAAAAAAACCTTTTATCAAGGATCCCTTGTCTGGAGCGGAACGGTATACTAGGGATAAAAGAGTAATCAGTTGTACATCTTTAAGACAAGATTGAAAAAGAATATCAGTTGTACCCAAAATTCAGAGAAAACATTTTGCAAGAAACAAACACAATGAAGAATATTATGCCAGGGATTTTCAGGGAAACGAATTGTATCTCCTTCAACATGGAAAATCTGTAATAATACAGGATAACAATGGAAGGTTTCAACTTGCCAAAATGTCTGATGGGATGGAAAGATACCCGCGAGACGCCAAAGGAAATGAATATTATTTGCAGAAGGATGAAAAACCTTTATTATTGCGAAAAACAAATGGAGAATATTACTTGGCATGAAACCGCAAAGGGTATAAATTAATTCCTTGGAATTTATTAGCCGAGTTTGCGACCGATAATGAACCGTTCTTATTTACAAAAGATGTTTTGGGAAATAATGTATACGTGCGCCAGTCAGAGTTACCGCAAAAGCTAAGTGCGCTATGCAATTGCGTGTGCAATATATTATTTGATTGTCCAATAGCTTTAAATGCTTTAGGATGTTTCTTACTGAAAGGATTATAAAACTTTTAAAAAAAAATCTTGACAAGAACTTTCTAAAAAAAAAATTTTTTCTTCTAATACTGTGAAATTGTTTTGAGTTGTTTGATAATTGACATGACTACCTTATGAACATAACATGCTGAGATAGAAAATATTACATTTTAACACTTGTTTCGAACCTGGAGGTCCTCCTATGGGACGTGGACCTTTGAGAGGGGTATCGTTCGAAAAGGCTCATTATTCTAAACAAATAGATAGGTGACACGACTTCCTTAGGGTATTACATGCTGAGATATAAAATATTACATTTTAACATTTCACATTTAACCCAGTATCCAATGTCCATAGGAAATTTTTCCGCCACCAACGAACAACTGCAAAATAAAATCTTGACAAGAACTCTCTAAAAAAAAATTTTTTTTAAAATTTTTTTTAGAGAGTTCTTGTCAAGATTTTATTTTGCAGTTGTTCGTTGGTGGAGGAAAACTTTTCCTATGGATACTGGGTTTGAAGCCTAGCCTCCAAAACGTATCGACCCTGGGCCTAGCTCGGAACCTTGGGGTCATAAGGTAGTGGTGTAACCTATCCATCTGTTTGGAATGACAAGCCCTTTCAAATGATACCCCTTACAAGACCCTACCCCCATAGGAGGGTCTCTAGGGTTACAGAAAAGGCGGCCCATAAGCTTAATGTGATTTTTTCGCATTATAATGCTATGGAATCAGGTTCAAACCTTCTATCTCGGTAAATTACGGTCGGATCGGGTTCAAACTTTTTCCCTGGGGGTCATGAGGACCTCCCTGGTGAACCGGAAGTCGTGATATCTCGCCTCCTATGGGGCCTTTATAGACGTGTGACCCCTCAAAAGATTCAGAATCGTTTGTAGTGTACAAAACATTGATCGGTTTGGACCTGTACTCCCTGGTTGAGGAACTACGCTAAAAAAGGCTATAGGGCCTTTTTTAGATTTTCTCCTCATCTAAAGGTCCGATTTTTTAAACTGTTTACGTTGTTGGATAGAACAAACAATGGCCTATCGTATGATGATAAGGATATGGACATTGGGTACGGGGTTTGGATACTAGGCTCTAAAACATATCGACAATAAAAATGGGCCTTGCTCAGCCCCGACGCTTCTAAGGTAGTCGAGTAACCTATCCATCTGTTTGTAATGACAAACTCTTTTGAATGATACCCCTTACAAGACCCTACTCCCCATAGGTGGGTCTCTAGGGTTAAGAAACTGGTGTGACATTGTCTTGAACATATCTCGGCTTCTATGGAGCCGATAAGCTTTTGCAACATGTCAAATGAAAGAGACGAGCCAGTAGATTGCAACACTCTACACACTTTTACCTTACCCCCATAGGAGGGTCTGTAATGAGTGAAAAAAAAACAAAATTCAAAGCCAAATTACGGGGTTCCTATGGCACCTATGAACTTGTGTGGCACAAAGAATGACGTGGGCCCTGTCGAATCATGTACAACTCTTGGGTATACCCCCCATAGGAGGGTCTCGAGAGCCTGGAAAAGAACACAGGTTTTAATCAAAAATAACTCGACTCCTATGGAGCCGATAAGGGAGTGTAACCCATTAAATGGTTTGAGTGCACGAGTAGTTGACAAAGCTACTCATGGTCCACCATAGAAGGGTCTGAAGAACATTACAATTGAAAAGTAAAATGACAATTGTAATACACGCATCACCCCAAGAGAACATCTCTAGCTAAAAAGGAAGAGACGTTTCACTAAAAAAAATAATAATAATTTTTTAAGGTAATATTAAAGTTGTGTAAACAAAATATTTTGTCTGCAAAACTATTTGTACATGACAATCGACTATATAACTATACTAAAAAAAGCTGTGTCAACAAAATATTTTGTCTACAAAATCATTTGTACATGACAATCGACTATATTCTTAAAATTTTTTTTTTTTTATATTTCGTCCTCACTACTACCTATTGTCATACTCAAATTTGCCATGAGATTTTCACGCCCAATATCTCCTCCAAATCCTCGTGTTCCTATTCGAGTATCATTCTCAATGTGTGAAACCGCTATCAGTTTCGGAGTGAGTCCAGTGTACACGTTCACCATTTGAGCTATAAAATCTCCGGGCTGAATAAACTGCGTCTGCTGTGACAAGTTGTGCCTAACAACAATAATTTCTCCTCTGTATCCGGGGTCAATCACTCCTCCTTTCACGACAAGATGCTTTCGAGTGACCACGGACGATTTATCTTTTAAGAAAGCAGTCCATCCTGCTTTGAATTCAAATACAAGCCGTATAAATTTTAACTTGTTGCAAAGGATCCACCGCATAAAATTTGGGACTGCACAAATCCACACAACAAGATCCATCATTGCGCACAAAGGGATCCAGGGCTTCATGTCGAATCTTTTCATAAGGAATCTCCATTTGAATAGGGAAAGATTGTAAGTGAACTGGAGCTTCGTGTACAAGATTATCAACCATGTCCAACAATAATAATCTCGAGGGTACCAGGTAAACAATATTAATAAACACAAAGTATACTTGTTTTTACAAAGCTTCGGCTAGTCAAGCAATAATAATCAGCTCAAAATGTCTGTAGCTTTTAAAAGCGCATAAAAAATTTAAAAAAAAAATTTTTTTTAGAGAAATGTGTCAAGAGTTTGAGAGAAATAATAATGGAAATTTCTTGATGGTTCATTCAAGTTCTTCACTCTTTCATGTGGCTTTCTCCAGTTGAACCATCTCAACAGAGATGGTTACCAAGAATAGGTTAACAAACAAACCCCCCCCCCCTCAAATGTGTCCATATATTCAAGATGTAAGGCATCTTTCTTCAAAATAATATTAATTATGTTTGACTTGCAACGAATAAAGACGGTGGTTGCTGAACGATATTTTCGTTTGCTTCGAGGATACAATCAAACAGATTTACTACAATGCTTCATGCAACGATGGATGGATTTACTTTCCATGTATTCGTCCCAGACAAAGTTTATTTCATTTGATCCACCTACTCCCATTTTGGAAAGTTTAATTCCAATGGCTGTTGGTGTATTGGTGGTTCCTTTTCCCAATACCACCATACCCCCAGGTTTAAAACGCATTAGTATTTTTTCTCTCTATCCTTTCCGAATACAATACACCTCTCATACCGAATGCAGTCGGGATGGTATGGAAATGTTGTGTTTGTATCTCAAATTGACTGTAATTAAAATCATTGGATTCTTTAATGTGCCTCTTTCCACTCAACATCACAAATTGATTCCTGAATTGCAACAGTCCTTTCCTCATTTACGTATTTATGGCTCTTCTGCCTTTAATAACTTTAGGAAAGTATGCCATCGCAAAGCTACAACGACTTTGTCAGGTGGTTCAAAATTTCAATAACATTCTTTATATGAGTGGGGTAGGGTACAATAATGGCCGGTTCTTTTATCCAATCCAACAAGTAATTGTAATGCAATAGGTAATGTTCCCGTTGTGTATCCAAACGAATGGCTGGAATATAAGTGTCCAAGGAATAGGTTTGAACGTACAGATACAACAATTGGTTGTCTACCAAGACGTACCAATCCGAGGGAAGAATGCAAACCACTCGAAAATCTTTCCACATCCAAATCATGGCATAATGCTTATGAGTGGGACGTCCAGGAATGGGTTCCAGATTAAACAGGAGTAGTAAAAGACAAAGTATGGTAAAAATCAAGTACATTTCATTCATTTTATTCTTAATTTTGATTGTGACCCTAGTGAATCTTTTTTACAAACCTTGGTTGTATGATGTGCAGTCCAAACTACCCAGCCTATTTAACGGCTCGTGGGTATCGTCCATTTCTCGATCCACCTGCCCTTTGTATGGATTCAAATGTCCTACAGACGAGCCGTGCGATTGCAGCCAAATGTGTTCCAACGGGGAGTTTGTTCCGTTTCAAATGTTACCCAGTGATACCATCTTTTTAATGGACCAGAATCTGACTCCGGGAACGTATTGCCTTCCCCGTGGGATGGGAAATTGTAATCAAAAGACATCGTATCATCTATTTTCCTTGACGGGGTGGAAATGTATACCTCGGAACCAAACCTTGTATCAAGAGCAGACATTGGTGGCTTGCCATCACGAAGAGGCAGAAGATAATTCCAAAAATGTATTGTGGGATCATTTGCTTCAAGAACCTGCCACGGAGGTGGACAATCCCTACAAAACGTTGGCGGATGGGAAAACATTAAGATTTCAATGCCAATGCAATTCATTAGATATTTTGGGAAATCTATGATGTCTGTTTTACCTTTTGTATGTTCTGCGGATTATTGTATTAAAGACTTTTTAGACCCCCTACAGATTATGGGGTATCGAAATTCAAAATGTGAATGTGGACCCAATTTACATTTAGATCCGAATGATGAGACTTCTCCCTGTGTGGTGGAAAGATCCCGAATTGAAAATGGCGTGTTTATAGGGGCAGTAGAATGCATGACCAACTTATCGTGAAAAAAGAATCCAATTTTCTGCCCGCACGACGAAGGTATGTTGAACTTTTCCACGCCAGTATGGAGCACTAATTCATATGATGAAATAATTACACACATAACAAAAAAAAAGTAATACAACCTATGTAAAAAAAATTTTTTTTTTTTTACTTGTGTTGTTAAAACTTTAAAAGCTGCTCTCTGTTTGGTATGGCTTAGTTATTCTAGTATTGAGAGTCTTTAGGAATCAAGAGGTATGAGTGCCTATTTGCACCGAATAAATACTGTTGAGGAGGCTCCGATGGCCGATGCCTATCTTTTATACAATCTCAATGGAGGTATTTACTATGTTAAACGGTCCGATTATACCAATTTCGCCCATTATTGGTGCCGACAAGAACACTTTGGATCCATTACTATGGACTTGGCTACTTGTGAGCAACATTCCCTCACTTTAGATTTAGATTTTTCTTCACCCAAGGATACTGGGGGACTACCGTCTACATCCATCATTCCTTTGGTGGAATCTACACTTAAATTGCAGCTTTTAGCTCATGTAAAGCATTTTACGTACATTATTGCTGCTCGGTCGGGAGGTCGTGGCTTTCATATTCATATACCTGAATTTGTCATTGGACATTGATTACATTTTGTTTTGCCATCATCAGAGTGTTCCTTTAAACTAAGCTGTACAGGGGAATGGTACTTACAAGTTGGACATTTTGCAAAATATGATGTTGGTAGGTTCAGCGAAACCAGACACTTCTGCCTATCGACCCATGCAAATGAGTTATGTAGATGAGAAAAAATATTATTCTATTAATTTCAGAAGTAAAACATTATTAGATGAACTGACTAGGTTGAAAAGGTCGTTTAAACGCCTCAAGCACAATACCGATTCCTATTTTAGAAATTTTTTATTTTTGGATGAGCGGCAGGCCAAACAACATTTGTTGGGCTTTATGATGCCCGTCGTTATTCCTTTTCCTCCTTTGTATAAATTATCCTATTCGACGCTCATCAGCAATACCCCCAGCGAATCGTGTAATGTGGAAGATGTGGCCACGTTCACGTACAAACGTACCAATGATGTAGGATACATTTCAAAAGGAAAGCAATTGTTGTTTGATTGATCTCATTTTTTAAAAACTTTTCATTATTTGCGTTTTAATGTCTTTCTCATGGGCACTTTGGAAAAGAATAATGCGGCCTTGAAGCGGTGGTATCAAAGAGCCTTACGCATGCATCCGGAAACTCTCCATATTAATCCCATTTTTGACAAGATTAATCAAATCTTACGAGAAAATAATACAAATTTTCTGGATGATCCCAATCCCATCAAAACCATTTTGGAATATAACCAGGGGAATTACTTTTTACCCACTTTTTATGCATTATCCAAATACTTAAACATTTTCACCGTCATGATGGTTAACCATTTAAGAGGGGTATTGTATAAGGACTTGTTGCCTTTGTTGGATCGTATGGAACAGGTGGGGGAAAAGCACACTCAAGTGATTATGAGAGATTTTACGTTGCAAACCATCATTTTTTGTAGCAACAATTTATGTGAACGGTACACTCGATACCGGGATAAACTCAAGCAAATTTTTCACGATTCCAGACGGGCCATTTTGAGCATTTCTACTTCGGCTCAACTGACTGAAATGTTGCGCAATTTACAAGAGAGTCATTTTCCCATTCAAGTTCTAAAATTACCGAACTCGTTACGGAAAGCCAATGCCTTCATTTGGAATGTTTTAACGGAATCTTGGCAAGAAATTCAGGGGGACAAGGAAAAGGACTCTCACATGAGCAATTTATGGAATGTCATCTGTACCTATTTAGATGAGTATCGGAAATCAGGCAATTATGGGGGTCCCGAGCCCGAGGTGACACAAAAATTTAGCATCAGTACTGTCATTTCCACCATTACCACAGTGACACTAATATGCAACGAAAGACGATTCAAATGGATTGACACAAGTGGTTTATTCATACGGTGAATGGACTATTGGAAATTTTGACGGGTCATGTCAGCGGCACTGTGCATGAATTATTTTTATCGGATCGGAAATTGAGGGTAGAATTTTCCCGCACCGAACTATTGCACCTCTATAACCACTCTCCCGATATGGAAGCTTTGTATTATTTAATGACCGATAAATCATTTTTCCTTCAATATTTGAAAAATCTCCTAACGAATCGAACAGATGATTTGTTTGATACGTTGTACGAAATGATTCAGGATCATTTTCCTGGCTTGACTGATAATCCTCATGCCCTTTCCATGATGCACTTTATGGTTCACCTAAGTAAATATACAGCTTTTGAACACGACCTCCTCATGTATTTGTGTGATGTCTTGGCCAGCATTTTTATTGCCACCAATTACGAACGAAAAGTTTTTGTCATGAAAGGAGAAACTTCTAATGGGAAAAGTAAATTGTTTGAAATTTTGGCTCGTGTCTTTGGGGGTTATTATCATTGTATTCAATCGGACAATTTAAAACCGGGAAATTCTAGTGCCAACGCTACTCCCGACTTGGCTTCGACTCTGTTCAATTGCCGCATTGTCACAACCGAAGAACTGGAAGGGAAACTGAATGAAAATCGAGTCAAGCAAATTACGGGCAATTCCTGCGTCACCTTTCGAAACATGTACGAATCCAGTCAAGGGGGTATTCCAACCGCCAAGTTGTTTACCACCACCAACAATTTACCCGATTGTCGAGCGACCGAGGCGTTTCAAGACCGAGTCGTAGCCATTCCTTTCATGTCTCGTTTTGTGAATAAGGCTCCTTTGACCACATCGGAGCAAGTCCAATTGAATCGATATGGAAAAGATGAATACGTGGTGGAACGATCGTATATTGGGTGTTTTCTCATACTCATTTATCACCTAAAAAAATACATGGATATTAAAAATGGACTCTTGCATTATCGGGACGAGCCTCCAAGTGTGGTGGAATACACCAAAATTTATTTGTTTAATACTGACGTTTATAATCAGTTTAAAACACACATGGATGTGCAAATGAATCCAAATACCATGACCACCATGACTGATTTACGATCGGCGGTCCGTCAGTTTCTCAAGAGCACCAAGAATAATACGACTCCGGAAACGGATTTAATTTTAAAATTTGAAGAAGAATTTTCCGAATATAGGCGTCGATCTGATTTTCAATTGGGACAATATAATAGTATTTTGGATCAAGCCACTGACACGTTGACATTAGAACATAGTAGTTTGCAAGAAGAAGAAGAATTCACTGGACCGAAACGATCTTTTCCAGAATTGGAGGGACCCCAAAAAAGACAATGTAAAACGACGGATACGGTTGTGGTGTATTATGAAAATGTCATTATTCGAAACTTGCGTAAAATGGGAAATGACAATTAAAGACGGTGGATTCCTCACAAGAATATTACGATTTGAAAGCGTTGAAACGCTCAAATCATCGTTTGGATCGATTGGTGGATTTTGTAGCCCATTCAAATGGCTACAGATTGAGAAAACTTGGTTCTCCGAGTAAGCTTTTACCGGGATTTAACAATGTGACACCTCAGTTGGTCAGAGAATTTAAAAATGAGGCGTATGCTCATTTGAAACAGATTCAAACCAGTCGAGAAGAATATGGATATTTGTTTAATATTATTGATGAAAGAGATGGAATATCTCACGCAGTTTACATTAAATATGAACAATTTCCCCTCATGGAAGGAGATGTATTGCCAGAAATTTATGCGATTGCTCATAAATTGGCTGAACCCAATACCGATATGTACGATGCCACCTGTCTGTATTTACTCATATTTTTGGCATTGCTAGTCAATCGCCACAGCAACTGGGCAACAATTGATTATTTAACAAATTGCAATTCTGAACATCCCTACGCCATGTACGTCAATTGGATACCAAAATGTAAAAAATCCTTTGTGTATTCACCAAGGCCATAGGGATGTTTATTGATAACCAAATGCAGCTCAATGTAAAAAAAAAAAATAAATAAAAATTTTTTTTTTTTTTTTTACCTTACTATAAAATCAAGTAGTGTGCTAGTGAAATTTATTTACATCATGGAATCTTCATCAGACTTTGTTTCTGAATTCAAGCGTGTTTTATCCCTCATCTATCCTCCATACGAATTTCCCGATATGTATGGGAGAATTATCAATTTTAACTGGTATCAATTTTAACTGCCTTGTATGTGGAAGAAAATAGACCGAAAATTCAAGAGTTTCAGGTTCAGTTGGAGGCAATTGCAGAGAAAGCGCGCATAAAAGCCAGAAATGTCCGTCAGGAAATATTTTTGAATTATCCCTATGTACAAAAGACCATTGAAAACATATTTAGACCCTTGGATGAGATTGTGGATGAAGAATAAAGATATGGCGGAAAGAGAAACGTCTCGAGATTGTGAGAAAATTTTTGTCAAAAAAACTTTGGAGCGTGAAAGACATATTTTAACAACCTTTTTAACTGAAGTCTATGTGTCCTTGGAGGAAATTGAAAAGTTGATGTTGGATGAACCCATCTGGGAAAGGCCTGAAAATGTATTGGATAGAATAGAAATGGAAAGGGAATATCTCACCAGAATTATTAACCGGGAGCGTAAAAATATACTATCTCTTCTAACAGGTATCCAATGGTCTTTGGATCATTTGAAAAATTGTCTGGGAGAAAGCGGTACCACAACACATGAAATTGCCGTACTGAATGAAAGAGCTAGAGAAAGATAATGTAATAAAAGTTGTATAAAAAAAAAGAATTTTTTTTAGTTTTTTTTTATTAAACATTTATTAGAGAGACAGATTGAAGTGTTATATAAAGAAATGTCTTACCATACTTTTCTTCAATCATTGTTTGGAAGTCAATATACTTTGCATCGATCCTATTTGCACGGAATACATTTATATTGTCTGTTTGTAATACTTTGGTGATATCCTTGTGTGTCTACGCAACTCATCATATTAAACAGGAAAGTCTTCAGACTTTTGACCAAAGAGTTCATACACTTCGAATGAAATATGCCGCAGATGAACGTTCCGCTCATGCTTGAGCCCATTCTCGGCAATTATGATGCGCATATTCGGAATTTTATACATTTTTTGCAAACTCGCGTAGATTGTTTCCTGATTTACGATGGACCTCTGGACCTTCATCAGCATATTCGAGAGCGAACCACGTACGCTCTCTCGGTACAACATCGACCAACCAAGAAAATTTTGCGTAACGTTTATCCCATCCTGTTGGGATCTCAAATAGACTTGGCCATTCGTAATTTGCAAGTATGTTCCTTTGAAGTGGATATTCCTACCGTTTCTGATGCCTGTTTTCAAGAAGTGGATATTGGCCGTGGTTTCTTTATCATTTGCGGTTTTTTGCGCCATTTACCCTATTTTTTTACCAATGATTCGACTCACACGCATATGGTGCAGAAAAAAATGGTCCGTGTGTTTACCTACGATGCCTTGGATCGGCGTAAGGAATTGAGCTATTATGTGGTAGATTGTCCTCCCAAAAACCGGGGTGACATGTTTGTGGTGGGCAACGATGGTTCCGAATCTACGGATCAAGTAGATTTCTTTTTTGATCATTGTCCTTACCGGACCGATGCTGCTGCTTATATGGCCCACGTGTATCAACGAAATCAGTTTGATATTGACTCGTTGGTGAATAAAATTGTGGTGAGTCCTGGACATTTGTTTACCAAACTCCTTGTGAAATATTTGTATACTCCCTTGTGAAAAGGGAATTGGCCCCTGATTAAATCCAAAACAGCTTTGGTGGTCAAATCCATTGAAACTGGATGCTTATTGCACGTCTTGTCCCGAAAAACAGTTTGCTTTAAAGAAGGTAAATCAGCAGGTAAAATGACGATGATGCCTCACGAGTCTCATCAAGAAATTGGATCCAATGGGGCAGTGTTTGTGGAAAAAACTATTGGATGTTATCGAGAAGTCAATATGCAAACGTATCGTCTCAATCCCTTCTTGTCGTATCTAATCGTCCGTCAAATGTCCAATAAAGTCAAACATGGTTCAGTCCCTTCCTTTCACGATAGTTATTTGGGATTCTTATGCATTTTGGGTTGTTTTGAAACGAAAAATGTGGGAAGAACCACCATGATGGTACGCAATACCATCGTTTCTACCGTTGATGTGTTGGATCCCGTGTTTCATGACGCCCAGCACGATGCCTCGTGGACGTGGCTGCAATTGGAACCCGACTCTCACATTCATCCTCATTACTTTGTCGTCGTCAATGAAGCTTGCATTCCTGTCACCGAGGCCTGTTTTCAACGTATTCAACTCTATGCCTTAAAACAACAGTTTCGACATGTGGAATGCTTTGCAGAATTTAATTTCATGTACATACGATATTAAAGTCGGATTACTTTTTAAACTTTTACCTGGAACGGACGTCTGGGTAACTCCCAAAGACATGTTGTTTTGGGCTCAGAAATTGTTACAACTCAATACGATGGAAGCCCTTATCGATCGTTTTGGATATGACTTCATTACCAGTTTTCACGTGGATTTGAATCCCTTTTTCATGCATAATGCGTTTCCTAAAAACACATTGGCTTTTAATGCGTTGAAAAATGCCGTGTTGGCTACCAATGCACGGTATGCTCATTATTTCATGGATAGCCTATCAGCCTACGCTCGTCAATTGACACCTCACCATCAAATCGTTCAAGAGCCTAATCAGGATGGAATTTCGCCGCATTTTGCTCTCCGTGTACCTCATGTAGTGGTATCCTACATGAGTTTCTTGGGATGTACGCAAGAAGATGGAATAGTCTGTCGTCAAGACGTGAACGCCTTCGATTGTTGCCGATTTTACACGATTCGGATTAAAATGAAGGCCGATGGATTAGTTTTGTTTCATCCTAGGCAGGTAGATGCCGATGAGACAAGTCTCGTGTTCACGGTGGTGCATTTTGGAGAGACTCCTTTACAATTGGAGCCCTTTTCCATTCACGTACGCACCGTTCCCGTCAAGGACCAAGTGATTCAATTGCATTTCAATAAACCTCCCTTTCAAGTGATTCAACACTATTTATCAGCTCACACGTTAAGTATTTGCTTGGAACAAGATCATTTGGCCAGTACCGGAGATAAATTGTGTAGTTTTCACGGTCAAAAGGAGTACTATGTCTCATGAAAACATTACCGTTGTTGGATGAACGGATTCAACCCGACTTGTTGGTGAATCCCTATATATTTGTTTCGAATGACTCCCGGACAAATTTTGGAATGCGTAAAACGGGGACAGGGAAGAGATGCTCAAACGGTACGCAATACGAATTGTCAAATAGTACCAGATGCCAAGGCCTTTTATGCCAAAACATTTTATTTTCCAATTGCCTATTGGAGCTCGGAACATTTTTATGCTCCCAGCGAATGTACGATGGATAAAATTTTACATCAAGCCGTCAAAGGACGTTCCCGAGGAGGAGGGATGCGTTTGGGAAATATGGAATTATTTAACGGTTTACGCGGTAACGGCTTAGCCGCGTGTTTTGAAGAAAAATGTTTTGAACATGGAGATCGAATCCCAAGCGAAACAAATCCTACAATTAGTTTACCAAAGTCGGTGGAATTGGTGAAGGAAGATGCCGGATTTTTCAAGTGCCATTTAGAATACAAAGCACATCCGAGCTTCATCATGCGAAAATAAATTTAAAGTTGACCCCGGCTCATCCAATTGGATGGGTCAAAAACTTTAAAAATGGGGTCGACTTTTAAAGTTGAACATGTTAAAAATCCAAACTTTTAAAGTTTTTCGGTACACGAAAAAAAATGTACCGAAAAACTTTAAATAATTGAGAATTTTAAAGTTCAAACTTTAAAAGTCTGGAAATTTTTTAAAGTTGAAGCTCATTCAAACCAAATTTAACAGGGTACACTTTAAAAATGCTGCTCATGTGTTTTTCCGTTTCAAAAACAACATTTTTTTATAGTTGTTACAACTTATGTAGCAGTCAAATGGCAAAAATACATAAGCACTCTTTTTGCTCAACTATTTTTGCCGTTTGACTGCTACACACAAAGATTTAAAGTGACTTACAGTAACTTGAAAAAATAGTTGAGCACCTCGTTTGCTCAATTATTTTTGCTGTTTGACAAACAACCTTAAATTTTAATGTGTCACAGTCAAACAGCAAAAAAAAAAAAAAAAAAACCATTTTTATTTTTATTTTTATTTCTTTAGTTTAGTTTAGTTTAGTTTAAAGCTGGAGGTCCAGTCTTTTCTTGTACCAATATCACTTCCACTTCTTCAGGAAAAAAGTTTGCTAGTACACGTTCTAAGCAATGAGGTTTTCCCTTCAACACAACTTTTTGATACGGTGAAGGACATATACACATGTAGTCATCTCTTCCTTTGTACATAAACACCCCATGTTCACACACATCCGGATTCAAAGTACTACATTCGGGACCTGACCAAAACGTGGCATCTGTACAGAGACACATCCAATGAGGCACGGGATTTTTGGCCAACATCACCATGCCTCCTTTTTCCGTATTACATTTTGCGGGTTCATCGGGTTGCAAAACACATACGCCTCCCACACAACGGACCGATTTTCCCACACATAAAAAACTGCAATCATCCACACATTTGATGGGTTTGACTGCACAATTTTGTGGAAAAATGGGAATCTGAATTTGAACATGAGACTTGGTTTCTGGGACAGTAGATGTCATATGAATCCGTAAAAATCCTATCCATAATAAGAGAAAAAGACACCACGCAGACCACATTCTTTTCTTTCCCAAAGTCAAGATGGAACGTTCTATTGATCATCACGAATCTCAAAGACCTCCTGGTCAAACTTCAGTCGGTTTAAATCGTGTTTCTAAATGGCGAGATGCATGGACGGCATGTTTTACTGTGGTAGAAGGCTATTCCTCTAGCAATTTGAAAAATTTTCATCTTGTGTTTGGCCAGTGGGTTTCTATTCTCAACTGGATATTTGGAAATCCTATTCGCCCACTAAGGCGAATGTTCCCTATTTTTATTATTGCAAGGAACCCAATGGTCCCAAAGAAATTATGCACATGTATATGGATCCCAATGTTGGAGAAAATAAAACAAAAATATTTTACAGTTGTATTGCAACAATTTGACCCATACATTTTACTCGACTGAGGGCCGTGTTCACCAAATTCAAATCTCGACTCCCATTAATGTTCATGGCGATAGCATCGTCATCCATCGTATCTCCTTGAAATTTGTGAATAGTTCCAGCAAATCCTACTACAATAGGAAATTCTCCTCTAAAATTTCTTTGCACTTGTATCAAAACCTTTTTTACGGGATCCATGCATTCAATGCAATCTTGTTCAGCATTATACTTTTCAAACATTAAAGGAGTGCCGTTTGAAGCTAAAGATACACCATTTTGAACAATAAATATGTGGCATCCTACTTTCACATCCACATGGGTTGTCCCCGTGCCTTCTTTCGTTTTGGTCCATAAACGGATCCGTGGTGCTTGAATCAAACGTTTCAAATAAAAATTGTTGTACGCTTCCACGGTGGATTTCAGATAGGCCAATGCTCGGGTACATTTTTGTAAAAGGGTTGTATCAATATGCTCCACAATGGGAAATGTGCCACAAATGTAGGTAAATAAACCCGTTTCGTCATTTGTGTATCCACATAGAAACGCAACTGTTGAATAATGGATTCATATTCGGGAGAAAACCGTTTACTTTCCTTTAAATCAATGCTTTTAATGGGTATATCGAGAGATACGCCAAATACGTTATTAGGAGGATCCTTGCTGGTATCTCGAGAAAATAATATGGAAATGATTCAAATTCACCCAGAAACCGTACGTGCAACACACAGCTGGTCTCTCTCTTGACTTTTGCACAAGACCCACACTCCAGCAAATAGACTTGCAAATATATATCGTAATAAATGTGTGCTTCCTTTTAAATCATACAGGCTAAAAAAAAATTTAAAAAAAATTTTTTTAATATAAATAAACATTGTTTTTAACTTTTATTATGGATTCTTTGTTCAAGATAATCAATACACATTTTGGGTTTCTTCATTTGTTTCTTGGTTAAATTCAATTGCAGCGGGCAATGATTCGTTTTGCATAAACATAATTTCCATATGGGGTTGAATAGCAGATTCCTGAAAAATTATAATGTTTTTAATCTTTCCCCCAATTTTGTACCTGTCCTCTCCAAAAGTCTTACGACTGTAAATTTGCACTGGACAGATGGCTAAAAATGTTCCAATGCTTTCCAAAATCGGTTCCAGTTGTTTTTTGAATGCATTGGTCAAGTTTTCTCCATCAAATACGCGTGTAGTCATGACGCACCAGTTTCGATGCACGTCGCAAGGCATATGATATTTTTGGTGAGCAGTTCTGCATGTGTTGCACAAAAGTGGACTACAAGTTTCCTTAAATAACCGAGCTGCATCGTGCAACTTTTGTTGAGAAGTTTCGCGCATGGCATGTCCAATCAATGTTAAAGGGGGGCATTAATTGGCGATAAAGTTTAAATCTCCCTGAAATCCTTCGGAATCTTGAAATTTGGTCCTATCACACGACATGAGAGCCATCACCATGACTTTGTAGGAATTGAAAGGATTTGCAATATTTTTGACATAGGCTTTATCCACATGACAAGCATGACCTTTGGAAAAGGAAACTTGCTTCTCCACGTGCATTTGATGCACTGGATAATCTTCCAATTTCTTTTCCCAGTCAGGATCAACAAGATTTATCATACCAGATTCAGTAGCCATATCATCAATGGCATTTTTCAAGACGGGAACGTTTAAATTATTGTGGATTAGTTGAGAGTACTCCATGTTGGCAAGACTTTATTCACAAGTGGGTAGATGCCAAAGAAAAAGAATGTATGGAGCATTATTGCTCTGTCAATCCTTTATACACTATGATGTAAAAAAAAATAATTTTTTTCCCTACGATTATGTTTTGGGTTTTTCTTTAGGTTCATTCATGCTCATTATCAATCTCCAAGTATCTTTCCTTAAATTTTCTTCACCCTTCCCCTTTAAATTATCTCTTTTATAATTACGTATATCCCACTCAAACGCATTAGCCATTACGGTTAGTGTTCCCTGGTGTAGGTTTACATAACCTCGTAAGCGTTGCTGATGGCGAATTTGTCTTCGGAAGCGATCGTAATATTTAACTTTACTTCCTTTCGGATACTTTTTACCAACCATTGCTATTCTTGTTTTCTTTGGAGAAACATTTTCAAGAGGATATTCTCGTTTGCCAAGTAATGAGTTTGGATTGTTAGTATTACTTCCAGGCTTAGGTGTCTGTTGCTCAGCATTTGTTTCCATGGCCTCGTAGTAATCTTGATTTTCATCTCCCAATTCATTGTTTGGTTTCTCCTCTAAATCATCCATTGTCTGATCCTCATCTGTATTGAAATTATTTTCATCCTCCAAGTAATTCACTGGCTTATTGTCATTCTGTTCCTCATTCATTGGCTGATTATCGTCATTTTGTTCCCATTTTGTTGTATTCTTTTGCTGTAATATCCCATCTGAATAATCATTTCCCTTGGCCTTTTGTTTTTCGTGTTTTCTCTGTTGCCGCAACTCTTTTTTTCTCTCTCTTTGTCAATCACCTACTAAGAGGGTTAATCTCCTTCTGCGAATGAATACCTTCAAATTTAGATATTGCAAGTTGTACATCACTCGTCTCTTCATTCTTAACCATGTACTTTGCTTCAAAAGCATGATCCCTTTCATCACTCACCTCTTCATTTTTAAACATGTACTTTGCTCCAGAGGCATGATCCATCACTTGATTTTTGAAAACAAAGTGATGAGTCTGGAAACAATATTATACAGTGATCCATGGATACCTTACAATGATACCTTTTTTCATTCCCGCCTCGTTTTACCCTACCCCAAAAACATGATTTTTACCACTCAGTTACTCTCTCATGCCATATCCTTACCAGTTTATCAAAAGTATCCTTATGCGGAACGCTTTCCAGCACAATCTTTACAAAATGTGGATTGGGAGCACTCTTTGATTGTGTTTAATCACGATTCTCAAGTGGTATTGGCTCCTGAACCAGTTTTAGCCCTTATTCAACTCGATCGGAGACTAGATTTTCAGAAAGCCAAACAAGTTATTATTGGACCGTTTCGCATCTTTCCCTTTCAATTGTTTCAATCCCAGTGGGTATGGATCCTTGGTCTTGCGATGAGTTGGACCCTCATGACCGTTTTGTCAACTTTAATACAACGCAAGCCTTATCGGTTGGAGTTGTCCAGTAAACCTTTAACAGGTTCACCACGTCCTCGTGCATAAACACGGCTCGTTCGGCTTGTTCAGGAGTTACAGGCTCTCGAGTCATGTTCCGATAGGTGGTCTCTGCTCTTTGATAACAATTCCACGAATAACGAGGGGTGGATAAGGCCGTGAGAAGCATATTACGATCAAATTGATCATACACTGAATTTTCCAAATACTTTTGGGGAAAGGAGGAGAGAGTGTAATAATCTCGAAGCCATAAAAAGGTGATCCAAAATCCTTCCACGATAGAAGCATCCAAATGAGACGGAGATTTGTAGCGTAAATATTAATTCACGTGTTGAATAAAACGAGCCAGGATGGAAAAGGGATGGGTCATGGTAATATGTACTTCTTTGCTCTCGTCTTCCAACATTAAACATTGGTTAATGGTGGGGTAATTGTTGGGAGTAATGCTCACCAACGCGGGAATAAAATCATTTCCAAACAAAAAGGAACAAATTTCCAAATGCATCGTGGGATAAAGCAGCCATTCTCGCACTAAACGCGTCACGTGATAATATTTTCCATAACGGTAAATTTGAATGCTGTCGTATCGATCCAAGCGCATGAGGCTCAACACAAACGCATCCTGGTCTTCACTCACCACAAGAGGATGTCGGCATTGATCAGGATGCAAAGCTTCGGCTATGTGAAACAAGTTATGTTAACCTTCTCCTGGTACGTTGCATCCACTCACAATAACATTAATTTGTTGAACATTTTAAAAATGATACCGTTTCAAACGTTCCACAAGATAATGTTGAACCTTTTATTAGAAATGTTTATTTTTTTTTTACATGACATAGTATGACACTACCTCTTCTTTTTCCAAACCTCAATCATTGTTACATCCTTCTCCTGTGATCTCATCTCACCAACTCATTTCTCATGGATCTACATTTCAGTTTTTAATGGATTCTCAAGTTCAATGGGAAGCTCAGTTACCAGATCATTATATTATTCATAACCAACAATTTACTTTTAAAGATGCTTGCTATAAGCAAGCAGATGCCAGTCATGTGCCTGCCTTAGGTCCGGCCTTGTATGGATATTTAGAAAAGGATAAACTCGTTTCGTTTCCGCAACTCCCTTCCTTTGAATCCAATGCCTCGACCCTCTTGCAATATAAACGCGTGTATTATTTTAGTTGTCATGATGGAAAAATTCAAAACTAGCACATGTGTCCTCCGGGTCATTTTTTTCACGATACTCACTGCCAACCCATTGATCAATGTGTGGAACAAGCCAATGGTAAGCGATTTTCTGACCCCTTCGACATTCATCATTATTACGAATGTCAACAGGAAAAGGCCCATCGACGGTCGTGTCCATCCAATACATTGTTTCTACACGATTCTTGCCGAAATAAAAATGATGAGAGTCTTTACTGTCAATTTCATACAGAGCCCAAAATTTTGGATTCCAACACTTTATTGGTTTGTCGCCACGGACAAGCTCACTTTGAAACCTGTCCACCAGGATTTCGATACTTTGATTCCCCCAAATGTGAATCCAATGCTTGTGTTGGCTTATCCAACCATCACTTGGCACCCTCTCCCAAAGTTCAACAGGGTCCCTTGAGTTATTTTCCGGGATATATGCAATGTCAAAATGATAGGGTGACCAAAGTAGTGGAATGCCCTCAAACATGGGATCCCTATTTATCCGTCGGGGATAATTTGACTCATTTACCCCAAGTATTTAACTGACGCACTTGCGCCATTCCTGAATTTTGTACCAATCTTGAATCGGATGATCCTTTGGTGATGGTTCCCGTGCACGAATTTACCAAACACGTGAGGAATTGGAAATTTTCAGAACGATTGGATGCAACCAGCGGGATTAAATGCGAAGGAAATCAACGAAAACGGGTTGCATTATTTCCCGGGCAACATATTCATCCAAAACGATTCAAATCAGAATCTGCCTGCGATGGTACCGTTTCCAAAGTGGTTGTATCGGGTAACCCAGGAGTATACTTTGACTGTCAAACCCAAAAGGTAGAATCGTGTGCTGCTCAGCAATTTTTTGATGGAGTCGTATGTCGACCGCGTGTAAAACATGCCTTCTCTTTTAAAGGAATTTATTTATTTCAACTGGATTCTTTACGACCTGACAACTGGATGGAAGCATGGGATTATAATAAAATACCT